>OX463246.1:32328495-32630995 GCA_949820135.1 Sylvilagus floridanus | reverse complement strand
ATTGTTAATAAGAAAATTTTAAAAAATGGTATGCTGACTAAATTTAAAAAATCACTCATAAAAATTAATTCACAACTATTTTATTAAGAAATATAGTGTTAATTATGAACAAACATATACATTTTCAAAAGTGCTTACAATATAAATTAAAAATACATTCTTTTATTTTAAAATATATATTATAACTATAATAAAGGTACTTCTTCAGAATCTTTTTACATATATTACTCTTGTCTGCTAGACAATTTTTAAAAGTTGGCTTAGAATGCTTAAAATTCTTTCAAATTGCTTTATCATATTAACAACTATATGTGTACTCCTTTTGGCTTATATTTTCTTCCTTTATAAATTTCTAGTATGAAAACAAAGGAATCATCATCACAGCAGAAGTGCCTTTCTTTTAAACAAAGGGTTTAATGTTTTCACTGAGTTCAATTTTCTTCTTTACTCAAGGGAAAATGTTCTTCTGCTACACTTGGGGTTTTCCCTCTGAGTAAGGCTTCTGCAGTTCCAGCTGAGAATTACTGCCAGGAAGCCAGTCATCAGTGTTAGAGACGTTTCCCTGGACATTTGAGGGATGAAACTTTCCCTGAATTAAAAACTTATAAAAATCAAAAAATCTCTGTAATTAAAAGTAACTATCAGTGGTCTTTGAAATGTTGCAGTTAGAGGTAATATTTTATCTGTTTAATAAGAATAACTTATTTTGATGTGAAATATGACTGTGGCACAGATGGCTTATTCTGAAATTCGACTAAAACGACGCCACAATCCTAGTAAGTGTGAGGCTTTTTCCAGGCAGTTATTGGTTGTGTCTTCTCCTTTCTTCACTTCCTGTGAACTATTTATCTGTGGAATGAAAGAATGAATAGTCAAAATTAATTTTCCCTGTCTTTAACAACGGTTGAGTGACAAGTTATCTTGCCTCCCCATACTCAAATCAATCTCAACATATCACCAAAGCACCTGCTTACTAGATGTGTGTGCTTTCTCCAGGAGAGAGTCTCTCCACCCACTTGCTTTTGCTTCAAGGCCAAGCACCCTCTTCTTTCGGAAGCCTTTGTAACACTCTGATCTTTATTTTGAAACCTCTTCCAGTGCTTAAGGGTGTATTTCATTTAACTTGGCCCTAACTTATATGCTATTATGATTGCATCATGGATATTCCTCACAATACTGAGTATAGTTTCTATATAGAAAACTATATATATTTTCTACATAAGAAACACTGAATATTTATTGAATGATAAAAGGAATGAATAAATTAATAATTTCATGATCCTCCTGAAAAGTTCCAAAGACAGGATTTGTATTATGCCTCTTAATAGACATAATTTAGTAACCTAGCCTCATGTTTGGACTCAAAATTTACCTGCCTCCCATGCCTTCACCACCCTGATGTGCCCCAAATAACTGAAAGTTTAATCTCAACAGGATTCCAGTGTATTCCTTCACCCAAATTACCCCTGTATAGTGACACATGAGTTTTCTCAGTGCCAAAGTATTTAAGTCGATAAACTTTGGTGAGTTACTAATAAAAATCTTACAGTCTAAAATTTGCTATATAATTGTCAATATTATTTGTCTTAGACTCTCCCTTTGAGTTCTGGAGGGAGCTGACATGTTTCTCCAGACTTCCTTTCTCATATGCTGTCCAAGAACATGATGTGGCTTATGCTGTGTGCTTGCCTTCTGTGCATTTTACTGAAGCCGTCCATAGATTTCCAGGGTCTCCTTCAGAAGAAGGCATAGGGTCAAAGAGATTTCTCATATGACTGCCTGGCATTGAGCTTCTAACTCAGATTCAATTCATATCAGTCCTAGGGCTTTGATTCTCAATCCCTAAAAAGTAACAGTTTTTGTCACCCACTCAGATTGCATTTACTTCCTTTCATCTGAAAACTTTCACTGCGAAGACAAATTTTCTGCTTTACTTGCCAACTGAAACAGCGTTTATTGAATACCTGCTTGTTACAAGCCAGGTGTTAGTCCAAGTACTTTTACATATACTGATTCATATAATCCTCATAAAAACCTTATTTGGAGCTGACAAATATGACACCCACTTGGCCCGTAAACCAAGATACACAGAAACTGTCTATCCAAATTCACACAGAAGTTATAGGGCTAGGATTCAAAGTCAGGCAGATCACCTCCAGGGTTCCTTCTCTCCAATACACTGTCTCCACATTTAAGGCTATACACCCACTCAAATGCTGGCAGCTGCACCTACAAACGTGTAGGCTATAGAGAGGCTGCACCATGACTCATAGAAGCAATTATGCACACATAGGGTGGAGATTTAATGTATAATGTAACATTTTAAGAATGAAAACACTGTCTTTAAGGGATAGATCTAAGCAGTATTGCTCAAACCTTGGGATGGAAAGAATCTCTTAAGGATCCCATACCCAGAGGTTTTGGTTTAGAAGGTCCGGGTTGGGCACCCACTCCTGCTGCGCCGCCGCAGCCAGAACATTTTGAGAAGGGGGGCTCACTGATTCTACTCTGAAACACCGACCTGAGGTTTAGAGATAGAATTCAAGCAAAGGAGAATCCGAACCGTAGAAATAGGTGGGTTTGGGTCTGGATGGCAGCGTACGGCTGATATAGTGTAAGTTCCTTGACTCACTGCTCTTCAAACGGTAAATCTGAATACGGAGCACAGAACGACTTCTGCCCCAGGGCACTTCAGGGTTAGCTCCCAGGTGTCAGAGAGCCAGCTTCTCGAGCTGTGGGCGGGCTTACCTGAACTCCGGAGTAGCCGGGGCACCGGAGAGCAAAGACGGCCCTGGTTCTCTGGGCGAAGTCTTCGGTGGGGAGGGACGCACAGCCTGGGGTGGGAGTGAAGGTGTCGCGTTCGATGATACTGAGGCACTCCGACTGTCCCGGGCGGTCAGGTTCCCGAGAAAAGGAGAAAAAGCGCGGCGAGGGGAGGGGGGAGGGGAGAGAGAGAGGGAAAGGAAGACAGAGCGGGAGAGGGAGGGAGGGAGAGAGAGTGGTTAAGAATCCTGCGAAAGGGGCGCCCAGGAAGGTGGCAGAAGCGCTAGCTAGAGTCACCGCAACCGTTTAGGCGCGGAGGTCCCACGCAGGGGCAGGGGGTGACGCGCGCGGCCCAGGGCTGTCAGCCACGCCGGCTCCGCCCGGGTCTCGGGGCCACGCAGCAGAGCCCCGGGGTGGCGTCCCTGACGTCGTTCTCTGCTCCCAGCTCCTGATTTGCCTTTCCACCCTGCGATAGAACGTCGCGCTGGCCTGACAGAGATGCATTCCTCCAGCTGTGCGCTGCGCCGCGCTGGCCGCCGGCCCAGGGCTCCCCTCCCCGCCGGCGTCTCCCGGGAGCCCGGCGCCGCTTGGAGCGCAACACACAGCAGAATGCCGCATTCTGGAAGGCGCGGCGTCGCTCCAGAGAAAGCCAGCAGCGCTGGCACTCTACTCACCGGATTGTGACAGGAGATGGTGGGGTTGAACTCGGTACTTTTGGTCTGGAAGGAAGGAAAAGAAATTCAGCAAAAAAAAACCGGTAAAGTCCACAGGCAAAATCATCCTCCGACCACTTGCTCCCTGGCTTTAAAGGTGTTCTGAAAGCCGTGCCCACTTGGGTACTTGTTTCCTCTGCCACTGACAAGGAAATGACACATTTCGTCTTCACACAGAGCAACCAGGATTTGGACCCGGGTGTCTAAAGGGCCTGGTCTCCAAGAGACGCCTTCCTTCCCCTCACATCCAGTGAGCACACTTGCATGATGGGCCCTATATGTGGGCAATCATGTTTTTCTGCAGATGCCCACATCTGCTTGTAGCCATTCATTTATCTCTCCCGGACACATGCTCTTCGAAATTAGAATATTTAGGAGCATGATTATCACCACATATTAGAAAATCAAAAAGACATTGTGTTCCATAACAGCACCTGGACACTCCAGAACACTGTAAAGCCCAAGAGAGCGGCCCACTCCTTAGGGCTTAGCTCACAAGAATTCCCTCACTTTTACTCATCTTTCTTTGCCAGGCCCTCACCCACTCTGTTTTTCCACTGTTAGAGCTGTGCTTTAGCAAAAGGTAGACCCTCTCAATGCATGATGTGCTACCTACCAGCAGTTGTCTCTCCTGAGCAGCTGCACACTTACAATGTGTCAATTTCTAGGTAGTCCTTTTAGATGCCAATATATTTGAATATTGCTTATAAAATTTGTTGACAGTATTTGGACCATGTTTCCTTGAGAGTTAAATTGTAGTGTGTGTGTGTGTGTGTGCACGCGCGCGTGCACGTGTATGCATGGGCGCGCCTAGCCTTCTGATGAGCATATATTTTTTTAGAGAAAATGTTTCTTTACTTACCCCTTGCATATACTTCTCCAGGGCAGGATAAATGATTTTCTCGTAGTTTTCTCTAATCTTCCCAAAGTCACAGTTAGTGAAGCTGTGAGTTAGCACCGACCCTACTAGTTGCATGATGATGATCTTCCTGAAAAAAACTTACAGAAGAAATCGCATGACGTAGGACAATGTTCTTAGAAACTCATTTCCTCCCCAGTTCCACACTGAACTCTCCCCACCAAGACTTAATTGCCACTAGGTCTGCAGGGCTCTCAGGGAGCCAGTGCTCAGGAGCCAGCCCCAGCCACTCATTCCCAGTCCACAGAAGGCCCCTATTCACCCATGCTGTTGCCTTAGGATGGAGTCTCCCTGCCATTCCAGAGCTTGATGGCTCCACATATATAGCACCTAAACGCCTACGGGCTCTTTCCTTGTAGGCCAATGATTTTCCTTGATGTCATTCTTTTCCTTTATAGAATTCTAAATTGATGATGTGAAAGGAAAATATTAGGGCTAGCCAAATCTATGGAATTTCAGCATTAGCAAAATCATCAGGAATTTCCCTCACCTTCCTCCTTTTATCTGTGCCCTAAACCTTTGCTATGTGCCTGAGTGTGCTTTAGCATCCTCTCCTAAAGTGTGGTTTCCGTGTCCAATGCCACCCTTTCTCCAGAGGAAAATCACCTTTGGGAATCGGAAGCTCGCAGCATGCTGAGGACTTGAGGTGTCTGCCATGTCATCCTGAACACCTTGAGCATTTTATCCCCTCCACTTTCTGCTGCAGTTTTTTTACCTTCTCGGCTACTGAGAAGCTCCTGGTCTTACTTGTGGGCTGCATTACAGAATGAATGTAACCTCAGACTTGGACGGTGCTGCCACGTGAAGGTACCAAAGTGCAACTCAGACCAGAACTTAGGGGCAAGCATGATTAGAGGTCGAAATAAATGGGAAAAGTCCTGATGGCTCTCGTGCTCAAAAAACCCTACTCTCCAAAGCTTCTGTGTCAATTTCAGGAAAAGCAGCTCCTTTTGGTCACTGGGGGAAACAGGAGCTGAGGTCTCCTGTAGCACGTTCCAGCAGGTGTCAAGGACTTTTAAATACACCAAACCCGGCACTTATCCACTTTCACAACCTCATCCTTGAGGTCAGAGTGAGTGAGACCGAAAGCCCAGCGGGGCTGCAGGCGCTGCAGGTGCGCTGTGAAGGAGTGTGCAGAGCAGACGCTGTCCAGCGCTCAGTTCTCCCTGAGTAGGCTCACACTTCTGTGAGCACCCTGTTTCCAGCGCTTAGCCCAGGGCAGAGCAGCCCAGCCCCTGCAACCTACGTCACCTCCTGCCTGAGCCTGGGCACTGGTTTAAGGGATAGGAGAATCAGCGAGATGGTGAGCTCTGATTTGTGCTTGCAAATCTTTGTTGATTCAGAAAATGGATCACGCGCTACGCACGTCTGGGAGCACTCCAGAGCTAGCTGCCTTCTGTGCTCAAGCTGCTCCCGTGGGGTATTGAGGGGCGGGAAGGCCAACACAGACACAGCTGCTGCTATGAACATTGCTCCGCCTTTGCTGGGTTTGAGACGCCCTGGGCCCTCTGACACTCAGCTCCCCTCTCCCTCCCTTTCTCTCCCCCTTGCATGTTAAGGCTTGTATCACTCTGGTCCCTGGGAAGTTCCTAGGAGTCATCAGTCTGAGTCGCTGAAGTTGGGCTCTCCACGTGTGTCTTAGCAAATGTCAAAGGCCACGTGGTGCCTGGGAATGACAGCAGGGAGTGGCAAGGGATGCGGGAAAAGCAGACTCCGGAAAACTGGAACCAGGGGTGATTTTTTTTTTTTTTTGGTAGAAAGCACTCAACAGATGTGCCAGTACAGCTGGACCCAGTTCTCTGGTGTTAGGACTAGAGATAAAAATTGTAGCCACAGGAGAATACGAGAAAGCCTTTGATTCACCACTGACTTTAAAGATGGGCTTTTCTGGAACCCTGCAAATATTGGACTTGTGCCATGGCATCATCCTTTGAAAAGAAATCCCTCTTTGTATCTGGCTTTTTCATCACTAATACCCAGGGTGTTGCAAAGTGATGCCAGGGGCTGCTTCATGTGTTGTGGTATCTGAGATGACTAGTTAGCAGCTGGACATTAGATAAGGCAGACATGAGCTAGACACTCAGATGTCCTCACTGGGTTAGGATAACACCATGAGACAAAGGAAAGGCGTGGTGGCTGCCTCTGCCTCTTTCACCTCACATGCCCTCCCTTATAATGGGTAATGGTAGGATCAGGGCTATTTGTACTTTCAGCTACATCTTTTGATTTCTGATGGGTTAGGGATGGCAAAGAACAGCCTCCTCTGAGGCTTGACTTTCACTCTTCCCGAGGCAGGTTGCCTGCCTTCCTGTTTCTTCCTTTAAAGACATCATGCCTTTGGTCCATGTTGATCTTCAAAGGAATAAGATAGATGAGTTGATTTCTCAGTGATCCTGGAAGGCATTCTTTTAGCTTGTTAAACACACCACTAAAGACTTGTCCCTGTGGGCCCTGATTTCCATGTCAGTACTTGTTACAACATTTCAATTATATTACTTCCTGCTCAATAACTTTCAGTAGACATGTAGCTCCTTTGAGATTTACAGTCATCTTTCCCATTGGCTCCAAGACATCTTTCCTGTGTCATCTTCTTCATTCTTTTAGGTTTCTGTCAAATATCTGAAAGTAATAACCTATAGACATGTTCCAAGCTTTCTTCTTTCTAATCTCACATCCTCAAGTGTTGGCATTCTTGTGTCACACATGGCTTATCTCATTTGATATTTCTTCCAAAAATGGTCTCCTACATGGAAGTGACCTTACTGTCTTTTAAGCAACATGTGTTTGGGTTTCCTTCCTATGGTTTTGATAGATTTTGTAATATTTCAATAAAATTTTATAACCTTCCCTTTTAAGTTACAAGTTCTTTAAACAGCAGCAATTTTTATAATAACTGGTTTGTTTAATATCTATTTAGTTTTTCTAAAAGCATTTGAAGTGACTTACAGTAAGTTCATTGGTCCCAAAGAGGAGAAAAGTTAGGACAAAAAACTGAAATCAAGAGAAAAAGGAAGTGAGTATCAGGTGCAGGAAAGGCCATGGAAAACCACTAAGAATTAAGACAATTCAGCTTAACAGTGAATTCTGAGCTTTCAAATAGCCATGAGAAAGGAACCAATTACGACTGGGCTTGCAGCATAAAAATCTATTGTGGGAAACTAATTTTTCTTAGGCCAATGGTCATTGTCAAAACCAGCAGAAGGCTGTCTTATGTACAATAATGTAAGAGACAATCAATAAATCCTGATTATGAAGGACATTAATTGCCTATGAATGTCATTGTGAGAAAGTGAATTATGTCCCATTGAAAAAATCTCTCTACAAAGATTTCTTTTTCTAGATCTTTTGACTGCCATCATCCTGGAATTAATTCACTTTTGCCTCACCTGGAGCAACTGTTCAGGGCGGGGTATCTTTGTGAAAATTCCTTGTAAGCTAAAGAGCTTCCTCTTCTTCTCTTTTCATTTTTTCAAACATTGAAGGTGTGAACAAAATCTCCATGTGAAGTTTTGGAAATCCTTGGTTAGGTTTCCAAGGGTAGGGAATTGAAATGAGATAATTTGTAGCACTCTATGATTACTTGAATTATGTAGGCAATACTTTCATTCATGAGACAGGCCAAAAAGGAACCATGACATGTCTTTTTTCTCCTACTTTTATTAGAAAGATATATCATCTACTTAATCCCTTAAGATTTTTATTTCTTGTTTTAATAATAGTTCCCATTGCTTCTTGATTCCCTCATTCTTTCCCATCTTCTTTTAAATTTACTTCTTTCTTCCTCTTCTTTGAACTGCCCCAAGTATTTAAAGTAAATTAGTTGATTTGAATTTGAGTAAGTAGATCCACATTGTCAGGAAAAAAGATGACTACTTGTAAACCATATTAAATCATATAATTATTTGACTTAAAAACAGAAGGACTATAAGACAGGTTATTGATATGAAGGGAGATATCTCCTTCTATGGTGTAAGACAAGTCAATGACAAAAATCTAGCTGATATTTTAGGAAGTATAACAATAGATTTTTTCCCAGATGAATGATTGTCATTTGGGTCTGGAAATTAAGTTCATGGCTATAGATCCTCTTGGAGGCTACTCATATAATCACACTGTCCCTTGATTTCATATTTATGCAGAAAGGCAGGGCCACACCTTGCAGAAAAGATCATTGCTTCATTTTTTGACATTCTCCATTCACCATTTAAAGTTATGCATAGTATTCATGTAATGCAAAGTGACCAGTGTACAGTTTGTGATGATTGCAGCACAGGGCCATTTTGTTCATTTCTTTACATTATGCATTTGTGCCCAAGCAGCTTTGCTGTTGGTCTAATCACTGCATTTGTTCAACAAACTCCATGCTTCTCAGATCCTTTGGGAACATTTGTGGGCCAGAAATTGGAATGAGGGAGTTTACTATGACAAGTGTGAAAAATATCCTTTTCATTTTATTTTATTGCTGGCTAGTGATATCTGTATCACTAGTCTATGGTTGAAAAATGTTAATAGATTTTTAAAAAATATTTATTTTATTTATTTGAAAGACAGAGTTACAGAGAGAGGTAGAGACAAAAAGAGAGGTCTTCCATCCGCTGGGCTCACTCCCCAGATGGCTGCAACAGCCGGAGCTGCACTTATCTGAAGCCAGGAGCCAGGAGCTTCTTCTGGGTCTCCCACATGGGTGTAAGGGCCCAAGGACTTGGGCCATCTTCTACTGCTTTACCAGGCGATAGCAGAGAGCTGGAACAGAAGAGGAGCAGCCGGTACTAGAACCAGCACCCATATGGGATGCAGGTGCTTCAGGACAGGGCGTTAACCCGCTGCACCACATGCCGGCCCCAATAGGTATTTTTTAATTAAAGATTGAAGGAGGTTAAATATGAGAGTATTTCAAAAACATTGTGGAAACTGGAATTAGAAGATCAGTTTATTTTGGAACAAAAAAAATTTAAATCCATACATTATTTTTCATAACATGTGTCTTCCATAAATTTTTGAAATCCCTTCATATATTTATTTAAACAGTGTTTACCTTAATTCTTCTGGAAAGAAATGGTCTTATCTTCAGCCAACTTTAGGTAAAAGAAGATCTTGTTTGCTTTACTGTTTTTCTACAACATAATAGCACAAAAATAGGAAAAATATCATTCAAGAAGAAGGTAAGAGTTGAGCTTATTTAGGATGCTCTAAAAGAGTTGTAGAAGAAATCTGAACTGAAGGGTGGTCCCAATGTTGGATACATTACAAGATTATTTATTGTGCTGGATATCTTATTTTTTCTAGATATATAGTATCTATCCTTCCCTGTCCAGCTTTGTACTCTGGAAAGCTGTCCCATAAGAACTGAGAGAAAAAGTGCTCACGACTGGCACTTTCAGTTTGGGTTCAGCCAATGGAAGATATTGGCAAAAGGTTAAGATGGTAGGGGGTGGTGGAGCTGGGATTTTAACTTACCCCCTCCTCCTGTTGGCTGTCCACAGACTACATATTCACCTCTTCTGGAAGCCACGGCACCTGCTAGTTGACCCTTTCATCTTGCTCCCTGCCAGGTTCTGGTAACCATTTCCTCCTTTTTTCCTTTTAGATCTGGGAATGATATAACAGTTTCTTATTTTTGCTAGCCTGAGGGATAATGCACTATTCCAAAACTTAAGGTTTGATTTTTTCAGACGCAATTTATGCCCATGTGCTGGAATAACCTAATAATAAGTCTATTTACTATAAAGTGACACATTTTTAACAATAAATTTCATGATTACTATGGATTTTCCTATTTGGCCCTTTATCAAACTAAACTTCAGTTACCGAGTTTGAGTGCCCTATGTGTTTCCTGGGAGCCCCTGACTGATACAGATACTTCTAGCAGTTGCCACTATCTCATCACACGAAGCCATCCACTAACATTCCTTAATTTGCCTACTTTGTAGCATCACCATCTATAAGTCTTGCACAGGAAAAAGTGGCTACTCATGGGAAATTAAATTCTAATTTTTAGAAAAAAAAATTCCTTGCTCTTAACAGTAAAAGATGAGTTATAAGAAATTCTATAATTTGTTTTTCTTATGACATATTTTCCTAGTAATATTAACAGCCAGAATTTGCAAGCATGTGTTGGACTCTATTGTATAATTTCTTCCATAGTTTAGCACTAACTGTTTATGTATCAAAGAGTTTTTTTTTTTAAAAAAAGTTTTATTTATTTATTTGAAAGGCAGAGTTACAGAGGGGCAGAGGCAGAGAGAGGGAGGGAGGGAGAGAGAGAGAGAGAGACAGAGAGAGAGAGAGAAAGAGGTCTTCCATCTGCTGGATCACTCCCCAAATGTCCACAACAGCCAGAGCCAATCCAAAACCAAGAGCCAGGAGCTTCTTTTGGGTCTCCCATGCAGGGGCAGGGGCCCATGGGCTTGGGCCTTCTACTGCTTTCCCAAGCCATAACAGAGAGCTAGATTGGAGGTGGAGTGGCCAGGACTCAAACAGGCACCCATATAAGATGCCGGCACTGCAGGTGGTGACTTTACCTGGTATGCCACAGTGCCGGCCCCTGTATGAGAGAGTTTTAAGAAAAATGAGCATTCTGTGAGTCAGGTGGTAGCCATTGGTTTATTTCTTATCTGGTGTGCCAGAAGCCGTCTCTGTGTCTCCCCCATGGTGAATTCTACTATTCTCAATGTGATCTCTGGGCTAGCTAACACATCACTGTATATATATCCTCTCTCAAATGTATTTGATCCATAATCATCATTTTACATGTCTTGATCCAGTCTGCTTTCTTTCCATAGAATCAGTCAGGATTTCTGAGAAAGGGATTCCTGGGAATTCCAGACTCATATTGGGGGATGAAGAGAAGAAACAGAAAAGAAAGAGGAGATACAGAAAACTTGGGGAAGGATAAATGGGCAGCAAGGAGTGTGTGTTCTGTAAGTTTAGCCTAGGACCAATCGTAATAGGAAGTTTTACCTAGGAAAGATGATAGGAGTTAAGAACAGCATTAGCAAATCACAACCCATAGGCTGAGTCCTGCTTATCCACCTATTTCTATGGACAATGTCTTATTGGAACACATTTATGCTCATGTTTTTATAGAACTGCCTTTGGCTGCTTTTCACTCTGCGAAGACAGAGTAAGGGAATTGTGATGGAAACCCAGAAACCACCTGGCCTGCAAAAACCTGATTTTTTTTATTTGAAAGGCAGGGTGAGAGAGAGAGAGAGAGATCTTCCATCCACTGGTTCACTCCCCAAATGACCACAATGGCCAGAGCTGAGCCCATCTGAAGCCATGAGGCAGGAGTTTCTTCTGGGTCTCCCACTTGGGTGCAGGGACCCAAGGACTTGGGCTATCTTCTGCTGCTTTCCTAGGCATATTAGCAGGGAGATGGATTGGAAGTGGAGCAGCTGAGACTAGAACCAGTGACAAAATGTGGTGTTGGTGCTGCAAGTGGCAACATTACTGGCTATTCCACAGTGCCAGCACCCATATTTTTTAAGAAAACTAACTTCTCAGCCTTTTATGATAGGTCCAGTTGTTGACTTTCTCTATAGTGTTTACAGTCCTGTTATCAAAAAGGGTCATCAACAGTGTATAAGGGTCCCATAGCCCCAAATCTGTAATTTCACCAGCCTTATAGTCTTTCAATAAATGAATTTTACCCCTTTGTTCTAATTTCTGATGCAGCCATTGCAGCCATTTGGGGAATGAGCAGATGGAAGATTTCTCTGTCTCTGTCTCTCTCTTCCTCTCTCTCTCTCTCTCTCTCTCTCTCTCTCTCTCTGTGTGTGTGTGTGTGTGTGTATGTGTCTTACAAATAAATAAAACAATACTTTTGAAAAGAATATAATTTAAAAACATTGCTGTACATTAAATACCACATACCTTATGGTTTTACAGTGGCAAGAAATAACCTTAGTATTGATTATGTTGGAAAATATTTGCTGCTTTTACCTGCTCAAAAGAAGAGATGTATAGAATTGTCATGTGGCATGATTCCCATTAGAAGGATGTGCTAGTAGTGTTGGGTAGGAAATTAGAAATTAGCCAGTGTATAGGAAAGGGGCCTAAGGAAAGCAAAGCACTTGTGGATAGGAATGTAGCAGCCTGGGAAGCACACCTTTGAGACTTTCCAGTATTTTATAAAACAAAGTCCTGCCCATAGTCCCATTAACTGTAAAGGTGTTCCCAACCTTTCCCTAAGGAAGGCACCCAAGGGGAATTCTCTCTGCCCAGCATCAAATAAATTACTCAGCCTGATAATGGTGGGTAATAAAACCTTCACAACCTTCCAGGGGAATCTTCTCTGCCTTGTGCCTGGTGGGCTAACCAGCCTGATAATGCTGGGTAATAAATTCTTGGGAAGAATTTTATCACTGCATACCCAGCAAACCCTTTGTTGAGGGGAAGAGAGTAGAGGGAGGGAGAAATTGCAGAAGAACTTGATCCCATTCCCTTATTAACCCCAGTATAACATAAACTGGGCACTCTCAGAATCCATATGGAGAAATGGCCTTGTGTTCTGATGGATGACCTGTCACATCACACTTTGCTATACTGCTTATCACTACTCAGTGTCTCATGTCTGAATTTGATCTCTGTAAAGACAAGAACCTCTGTCCTATCCGTCTCCATTAGTACCAATTATCATTTAATTGAATGAAGACTACTAATTGTAATTGTATTATAATTCCCCTCATATTTGTTTTTTGTAAAGCCAGGGGTTTTATTGGTTACTTTTTTTAAAAGAGGATTTTTTATGGATAGCAACAGTTTTTGAATTAACTTGATAATTTCACACCTATATCTTTTTACTAATGATGTTTATGTTTGTCTTTTGTTTAGGAGTTAGTACATTACTTATACTTGTTATATCTCATGTAACTCAATTTTATTTAATATTTATCCAAATATTCACAATATTATAAAGAAATTATTTTTAAAAAGATTAAGAGTTAATAATTAAAATGATGTAGTGGGTAAATGATCAGTCAATAACATAAGAATGTTTCATTTCATCCTGACTTTGGTCCAGGGTGCCAACACATTCTGTTTTCTCTTGATACCTCACTGGATGGTTTAAAGAGGAATAGTATTCATAAACACCCTAGAGTAATTGAGAAGAAGATCAATAGTGCATTTTCTGAGTTAAAATACAAAGCATTGAGCATGTCTATTTTACCTTCAGAGAAAACTGCCTACCACTAGATGTCTCAGTGTAGTATGTAGTGTCCAATGTATCCAAGAAACTGTTCTTGAGCATTACGTAATGAATAGCTGTGGGGAATCCCACAGGAGTCCTAAAAATGGGTCACAGATCACCACTTACCCAGTGATCAAAAGGAGGTGGACCATGGAGAAATCTACTAGTAGCCCCAAAGAAGAGTTATAGCTCACTGCTGTCCATAAAGAAGTAAAAACAAGAAATAAAAATGGAGTTACTTATGTTAAGCCAGAGGCTGATGACATCACCTATGTGAAGCTTTGTGCTTACCAGAAAGATGCTCCTCATCAGACTGAACAGACATCTCTGGGCACTCCGATAATGTGTGTGCTATGGACAATAACCTCAAGTTACCTTCCTACTCACAGGATGATTGACTGCACCCAAGGAACACTCCAGATACACTCTGTCCTAAACAACAAATTGGTGGCACTCCGGGAAACCACGAGAAGGGGCACAACTGATTGGTGACAGCTGGACTCCCACTGGAGATTTCCCTGTGGGGACCCATGGATAGGCCAGCCATGGGACCCCCCCCCCATGCTGGGCTTGGCTTATAGCAGTAATGCAGATGTAGCAGCTGATTGAACTTTCCATCTAGCTGAGGATCTTGGTAAACAACAAGATGGCGCTGATGCCCTGCCTGCTGCGTGACTCCACAGCTGATCGTGATCAAGTGCCGGATTGGAGAGCTCTATGCATGAACTGTAATTGATTGACTGTGATTGGTTGAATTCTGGATATAAGCGGAGAGCGAGAGAGAGAAGGGGGCATGCCAGCTTTCCCCCTTAAGAAACGTGCGTGCCATCTCTCCCCCTTCTCCTGGTTCCCCCACTCTCTTTCCCACTCCTCCTAAGTAAAAGTCTACTGAAGACCGATTAACTGCGAGCAGCGTCGTTCCTTTTGTGGCCGAAGGAGCGACATTTCCCCCTTCACAGTGGCAAGGATAAAAGGAGAGCCTTTTCCACCGCTCTCCATCCTCTCAAGGATCATGGCCCGATGTGTGTGAGCCTCTGGATCTCCAAACATCTGGAGCTGAAGGGGGAGCCCGTTACTCTGTGAGGAACAAGTAATGGCACAAGACGACAACAGATCAAGGACTCAGTGCATGTGAACCTCTGGATCTCCTTGCACTTGGAGCTGAAGAGCCAGCTCACTAGCCCCCTTGCTAAGTGACACAAGGCGACTACAGGACTAAACTTCGGCGGAGCCACTGCCTTGCTACCTGGCTACCTCGCCTGGACCACTTATCAGCCTGCTGCCAGACCTGACCGCAGAGCTGGACCAGACCTCTCAGCAAGGGACCTCTCCAACTCCTTGCCTTGCCATCCATCTGGGAACTCTGAGCCTACTGCCCAGAGTGACAGCCATCCTACAACTTCCTGCCTGTAAGTGACTGTTCTGAGATCTCTCTCTGAGTGGTAACGGAGACTTTGGACTTTGGACTCTGGACTTTGAACTTTGACTCTTTGTGACCATGATAAGAACCTTGAGAACCTAGCACTTATAATGATATTAGCCATGTGTAATAAGAAGGAATGTGCCTCGACCCTATGATTAAGAATAATGTTATATGCTTTGCTGTACTTATATAGTTGGATTTCCTTTGAGACTGCTTTGATGCTAGATGTGTGTTATGGTCTGTAGATTAATGAATATAACTGTATAGATTGGTATGCAGAGTGGTGAAGCCCTAATGTGCAATTGTGTGAGAAATAAAAAGCCTTTCATTGGAAAGACAGCTCTGTCTGTATGTTCCTTCTCCCTTTGCTCAGACATGTTGCCCTTGAGCCCTGTCAAGCTGCATGACAGCAGGCACTCGCAACAATAGCTTTGGTCATTTTTATTTCTTTTTGTAAAGAATTTAGCTTAATAGACTTCCTCAGTCATCATTTTAAGTTTCAGAGTGAAGCTAAGTATCTTATCTTGCCTAGGCTGCTAAAACAGCATAGAAAAAGTGTGGTATCTTTTATAACAGACATTCATTTTTCACAATTGTGAAGTTTAGGGAGCACAAGATCAAAACATTAGCCAACTTTACTCATTTAGTGAATGTGTCTGCGTGCAAGTAGTTTTATTTTTTCTGTGCTTTTTAAAATTTTATTTATTTGAAAAGCACAAATACAGAGAAGTAGAGGCAACAGGAGAGGCAGAGAGAGATTTTCCATCTCCAGGTTCACTCCCCAGATGGCTACAACAGCCAGAGCTGGGTGGATCCAAAGCCAGAAGTTGGGAGCTTCTTCCCTTCTCCCACGTGGGTGTAGGGCCCCAAGGATTTGGGCCAGCTTCTACTGCTTTCCCAGACCATAGCAGAGAGATGGATCAGAAGTGCAATGGCTGGAACTTTAACAGTTGCCCATATGGGATACTGGCACTGTAGGCAACAGTTTTTATCTACTATGTCATAGTGTAGGCCCTGTTTGCTGTGTTTTCACATGGCGGAAAGAGAAAAAATCTCTCTGGTGTCTCTTATTATAGTGGTACCAAAGTCATCATGAAGGCTCCACATTCAGAACCTAATTACCTCCCAAAGGAGACCATCAAACTGGGAAATAGGAAATTAACATGTGAATTCAGGGTGGGGAACAGGTATGTACTCCATATCATGCTATTGATGTGTCATAAAACAGAAACATTTTCTTAAGTTAGGACACTTTTCTTCTAATACTTTTTAGCCTTTATGGAAGAAAAATTCTTATTTATCGGTGCTGATGAAAATATGGATTAGATTAAATCATTATACATTCCTAAATTATATTTATATAATCTTTTAGGAAATGGAAACTATTTTACAGTACTGAAGATATTAGAGAGTAATAAAACATCTATATGCCTGCTAAGTCAACCTAATAGTTTTAACATTTTTCCATATTTGCTCTAGAATTTTTTTCAAAAGAAATATGACGGCCAGCGCCACGGCTCACTTGGCTAATCCTCCACCTGTCGCACTGGCACCCCGGTTTATAGTTATGGTTGGGGCATCAGATTCTGTCCCGGTTGCTCCTCTTCCAGTCCAGCTCTCTGCTGTGGCCCAAGAAGGCAGTGGAGGATGGCCCAAGTACTGGGGCCCTGCACCCGCATGGGAGACCAGGAGGAAGCACCTGGATCTTGGCTTCAGATTGGCAGAGCATGCCAGCTGTAGCGGCCATTTGGGGGGTGAACCAATGGAAAAAAAAGGAAGATCTTTCTCTCTGTCTCTCTCTCTCTCTCTCTCACTCTTTAACTCTGCCTGTCAAAAAAAAAAAAAAAATATGACATAACAGATGCAATGGAATATGGATTAGCTAATTATATTATATTAATGTTGAATTTTCTGGCTTTGGTAACTGTACTATGGTTAATATTTAGGGGTAAAATAAGTGAATATGGAGGTAAAGATTGTGGCATAATGGGTTAAGCTGCAGCTGGTAATGCCAGCATCCCATATTGGCACCAGTTTGAGTCCTGGCTGCTCAATCCAGTTCCCTGATAATGCACTTGGGAAAGCAGCAGGAGGTGGCCCAAGTACTGGATCCCCTGCACACATGTGGGAAACCTGGATAAAGCTCCTGGCTTCAGCCTGGCCCAGCACTGCCTGTTGTGGACATTTGGGGAGTGAACCAGAGGGTGGAAGATTCTCTCTCTTGCTCTCTTGCTCTCTCTTTCTCTGACTCTGCCTTTCAAATAAATAAAAATTTTCTAAAAATGGCAAGTAAATATCTTTGTGTATGTGTAGAAAAGGTGTATGAAAGAGATGAAAAATATAATTGGATTCTACAAAACATTTAAAGAGGAATTAAATACAATAATCTTAAAAATATCTCAAAATATTGAAAAGGATAGAATTCTTCCAAACTGCTTTTATGAAGTGAGCATTATACTTATACTAAAGCACCAAAGACACAACACAAAAATAAAGCTATAGACTAATATCCTTGGTAAACATAGATGCAAAAATTCTCAACAAAACAGTGAAGAAAGAAATCATCAAAGGGGTCTGGAACTTGGGCTTAGTAGGTAAAGCCGCCACCTGCAGTGCCGGCATCGCATATGGGCATCAGTTCCAGGTTTGGCTGCTCTACTTCTGATGCATCTCTTTGCTGAGGCCTGGGAAAGCAGTAGAAGATGGCAAAAGTCCTCAGGCCATCTGGAAGACCTGGAAGACGCTCCAGGCTCCGGGCTTCAGATCAGCACAGCCCTGGCCATTGTGGCCATTTGGGAAGTGAACCAGCAGATGGAAGACCTCTCTCTCTCTCTGCCTTTTGCTTCTCTGTAACTTTGCCTTTCAAATAAATAAATAAATATTTAAAAAATCATCAAAGAAACACACAAAAAAGGAAAGATATTCTGTCTTCATGGGTTACAGGAATTAATATAATTAAAATGTGCATACTAGCGAAATCAATTTATAGATTCAATGTAATCCCTATCAAAATACCAATTACATTCTTAGGGACCACAAAAGACCCAAAATACCTAAGATAGTGTGTTTCTCCTGAAATGGCCTTTAAGTTATGATTTATTTGTTCCTGTATCATAAAACTTATCTTACCATTCAGTCCTGAAATTGCCACATTACTGTCTTATTAAATTTAGGATATAATAGTAGGAAAAAGTATAATAGTAGTGTGCTTTTTCTCCGGAAGCCTCAAGTGTTGTTTGGTATCTTTGTTCTTTTCTCCATAACAAAAACAATGTAGTTTAAAAATTCTTTATGTATGCTATCATTTATGTGTGCTTCAAAATATAAATATGCACTTACATGTATACGTACATATACATGAATTTATTCACACAAGCTAACTTTATGCTTTCTTATATACTATTTTTATAAAAATGATATTGTTATGCACTATGCTGAATATTCTTTCCTCCAAATAAGAATGCTTGGACACTTCTGTAAAATCAGAAGCAAAATGGAGTGAGTGTGACTAAAACCTAATTGCAGATCTCTTGCTTCTGTACATATTAGCTTTGCTTGCTAATGGCTAAGGGTGGATCTTGTGAAACTATATGGGCCTAAATTCCCAGGAACTAGGTTGACTGAAATGTGTCCTCCACTGTTACCTTACAATCATATCTTGGATCTGTTATTGGGTTCGTTCTTGTTAACTGTTATCTTACAACCATATTTTGCTTTTCCTCTTTATTGTTCACCGCATACCAGGGGTCCGGTTCGAAACTGTGAGCCCTAGTGGACAGAATACTATAAAAAGCTGTGTAACCTGCTGTTGGAGGCCGCACTCTGGTAAAGAGTGTTGGTCCCAATCGGTGACTGGTCCCAATCGGTTACCTTGCCTCTCATTTGTCTCTCGTTTGCTTCTCATTTTCAATAAATTTCATGCATGACTGTCACTGGTTTTTGTAACATTCTGTTTTAGCTGACAAGTGGATGCAACACTTCAAAAGCTTGTAAAAAATGGAATGAAATATACATTTTTGGTGCAAAAATATAAAAATCCATGTACAATTTTTAATAATATGGGTTTTCCACGAACATTTTCAAGATTCCTCATATATCTTAGACATTGCTACATATTATTTCATAAACTGCTTCTTTACAGTTTTTATTGTCCCATAGTATTCCATTTGAATGAAAAATCAACATTTAAAGTTTCCTATTATTATAAAATTATTCTTAATTTTTGTTGCTTAAATAACCTTGTGCATTCATCATTCAGCACATCTTCTCTCTGTGTGAATTATCTGCAAAATTATTAGGTTAGAAGGTAGATATTAGCCTATGTGTAAAAGAGGCTAGAAGGAAAAGACAAAAGACAAAAGAAAGGAATGTAGCAGCTTCAGAAGCTTGCCTTGGAAACAGCTCAGCGTTTTACATACCAAAGTTCTGTGGATACTCTATCAGCTTTGTAGGTGGTCCCAGCTTTCCCTAAGAAAAACACCCCAAGAGAATCCGCCCTTCGAGGACCCAAATGGGCTACCCAGTCTGATAACTTTGGGTAAAAGAACCTTCAAGAATTTTACAAAGTTCACACCCAAGAAGCCCTTTGTCCAGAGGAACAGGGACAGGGAAGGAGAAACGGTGGGAAGCAGTGAATTTCATACCCACCATATAAAAGCTGCCCATCTTGCTAATGTATATACTACCTCATTTTAACAATACCTTGTTTATTGCTACTTTCTGTCTCACATATGGAATCTTGTTTTTGTGGAATGACAAGGACCTCTATTACAGCCACCCCTTCTAACATCTTCTTAGCAGAGCCAGCCAAGAGAGAATGGGAGCAATGATAAATTCTGAGCAACCTCATCCTGAAGAATGCTCCATGTCTAGCCTATTTTATCCTTTCTCCTGCCTTGATTATTTTACTTAATCGCAACCAAAATTTTTACTGCATTCACACATGAACAGGTCAAGTAATTAAATGCCAATAGGATACCTGACTCCTGGAAGACTCTGGTGTCAGGTGTTTGAGTAAGCCAGTAAGGAATGGGGAAGATTGCAATAGGCACCCTAGCAGCTAAAAGAAAATTTCCACATGATAGGCACACTGTAAAATGACACACCTGTTCACTTCCCACAGTCAGTCCTATCAGGAATACCCCTCTCATAAACTCATTATCTAGTTACCCTTGGTTTTTCCCATTTTGTTTATAGTCCGCCTACTGGCTATCCAGCTGTTATAGGTGAAATTGAAATCGGACAAGACCCCCTAAAATTTACACTAAAATGTGGCCCCTTAAAATTCCCTAGAAATGCTATCCATGGTGCCACATGTACTACCGGAATTTGGGGTGCCTTACGATTTCACCACGGGCTTATTACTAAATCCCCAATATCAATAAGCCCAAGAGGTTTCTTGCCTAGTATTTATAGAAGAATTCTAAATACCAGCACAGATAAATGAGGCAGCATTGTACGTTTTAAGCTTTTATTTAGTAAGAAAGGTGCATAAGAGAGTGAGAGCTTATTTAGGGGAGAGAGGTGAATGGGGTTCATACCGAGCACCAGGAACCAGCCACGTGGATGAGCATCTAGGCCTGAAGGCCATGTGCCCTGGAGGCGCAGGGCTGCAGCAAGCCCTGTCCTGGCAAGAGGCCAGGGAAGAAGAGCAGGGCAGAAAGAAGCCCACCAAGCACACTGTGCCCTAGGCTTTTAACCCACTCCAAAGGGAAGTGGTTAATTAACCTGATTGGCTGGTGGGCACCCCGGTGTGGCCAGGTAGGGGGATGAGGCCACACAGGGGCCTGGCAAAGGCATCAGGTCGGAGCATGAGGTCACACAGGGGCGTGGTATTCCAGTTCACAAATCTGACCAATTTTAACCTGTATGCCTGCCTACTTCATTACCCCCTCAGAGACTCCAGACCTTAATCGTAAGGGGATGTTGATGGGCATCGAGTCTCCATCTTCTGTAGCTACTTCCTGCTGATTAGGGGCTCAGACCCTGCCTGTTCTCAGTCAGGAAGTCTCTGCCTATCTCATCTAATGAGTTCACTTCATGAGCTGGATCTCTTTCAGTCACTGGCATTCTCAGTGTCTCCTGCATGGTCATCATTTTTCTCAGGAGCTGCTGGGGTCTATTGGGTTATTTTACATATAAATGAAGGTCCATTGTCACTCTGGAGTGATCGTGGGAGTCCAAAGTGTGGCACGATGTCTTTCAACAAGGCTTTAAACACCTCGTGTGCTTTCTCCATGCGGGTCAAAAAAGCCTCTATCCATCCTGTAAAAGTAACAATGAAGACTAGAAGGTACTTGCTTGTTGAGAGCATATTGGTAAAATCAACCTGCCAATCTTCAGCTGCTTATGTTCCCTCCTTTGCACAGGAGTCAACAGGGGAGGTGGCCTTACATGGTGAGGGTTATTCTGTAAACATAGAGGCCAAGAGTGAGTCATTTCCTTTATGACCATATTTGGTCCATTTCCTCCAAAATCTCAGGAGACCAGTTGTACTAAGGCATCTCTTCCCAAGTGGGTAGAGTTGTGTAATTTTCCATTAAGTGGCCATTGGTAGCATAATTCTGTGATTTAGCATCCACTATCCATTTGCATTGTTAGTATAGCCTTTGGGACAAAGAAAAACACTTGACAATGAGCTTGGCAATCAGCTACAAGGCAAGGACAAAACTCATCAAAAGAATTGATCTATAATCTTATTTGCTGAGGGGTGGGAAAGGTATTTTTTTATTGTTTATTTATTTATTTATTTTTGACAGGCAGAGTTAGACAGTGAGAGAGAGAGAGAGACACAGAGAAACGTCTTCCTTCCATTGGTTCACCCCCCAAATGGCCGCTATGGCTGGCACGCTGCACCAGTCCAAAGCCAGGAGCCAGGTGCTTCCTCCTGGTCTCCCATGCGGGTGCAGGGCTCCAGCACTTGGGCCATCCTCCACTGTACTCCCTGGCCACAGCAGAGAGCTGGCCTGGAAGAGGAGCAACCAGGACAGAATCTGGCGCCCGGACTGGGACTAGAACCTGGAGTGCTGGTGCTATAGGCGGAGGATTAGCCTAGTGAGCCCCAGCACCCACCAAGGTAACTTATTTTATAGTAAACTGTATGCTCAAAAGGATGGAATCACCACTCCCTTGCTTTTTGCATGGCAGAATTGGAAGTCCCTAAGGAGTTGGGTGTTGAACCCTCGCCAGCAAAGGTCCAACCCACGGAGTCACAACATGACCGCTGTTGATCGGTTCTCAAGGAACTTTTATTTTTAGTGATAGCAGAAGGAAAGGAGAGAAAGAGCAGAAAGAGCAGAAGCAGCCAAGAGAAGGAAGGAGGAAGACTGAAGAGACTGCCTGACTTCCCACCCCTATCCCGGTCTCTTATCCATCCCCAGTCCCCTAGGGCGAGCAGTCCATCAATCAGATCAAAAGGCACGCATATCCTCAGGTCAAGGTGTATCTCCTCCCATCATGTTGTTGGCAAGTCTTTTGTTCAGCACTTGACTTTGTTCTGCTCTGCAGGATGAGGCAGTGCAATGAAGAGGTCCCCACAGGTGGCCGGCCTGTGGTTCCCCACAGTTGGGTGGGCACTTGACCTTGCTAAAGATAACTTTTTTGGAGGAAGCATTTCACATCCTCAATTTCCATCAGGCCCAACCTGTCTATTAACCCATTTGATTCCTCACATTCCCACCCCCAGAAGAATGGACCCTAAACTTCTGTTGGGGGTATGGGATGAGGACCACTCTGGCTTCTTCAAGCCTAAGTAAGGGTGGAGTAGGAATGATCAGTCAGGACAGGGTTTCAGCAGGATGCAGTCTCTTGAGGGTAGAGAGGTTGCAATGCCAGCTTGCAGAAAACTGCTTCCTTCTGAGGTTTTATGTGTATGGCCATTTAGAATTTCACTGTTTCAAGTCTGGATAAAATGAATCTACCAAGCAGATCAAATTTTCAGGGGTTAAAACAAAGGACAGAGTCAGAGAGGCAAATAGAAACTGACAGGAGGGGCTTGATAATAATCAAATAGGCATTAAGGCCTGGCGAGGTCTGTGGCTCAGACCTATTTATCTCTTCATGTAGGGTACTGGAAGAGGCATCACAAGGGAAGTGTGAACCTCCTTAGGGAAGGCATCCTGTTGACTTCCATTACCTAGCTGGCTGGAAAGAGAGCTGGCTTGAATAGAAGGCAGGTGGGATCTCTAAAAGGAAATTTAGAATTTTGCCTGCAAAACAACTGACCTTACTTGATTGTCCCCTCAACATTGTTGCTTCTTGTGGAAGCTGGGCAGAGTGAAGGCCTCCACTTTCAGCTTCGAGTTGACAGGTTCTACGGCTCTGACTCAGGAGCACTTCAACTCCAGGGCAGTTCCATTTCCAGTGATGCAGCTCTTGGCTGGCAGAGTTGCCAGGGCTCCTCAAAAGCTGACTTCGGTGTCCATCCAGAAGCCCTGGGTTTTCACATAAAAAAAGCCATTTGGGATGGATTGGCCCGTTGGGTCTCCATGATGGCAGATCACTACGTAAAGCTGTTTGTTATTAATTGGCCTGCCACCTGTCCTTATCTCACTCCTGCTGCCTAGCTTGTTCCTTTTACTCCTGGTTTCTGGTAGAGCAGACCATGGGGGCAGCCTTTATCATCCCTAAACTTTGGTGGCCTGAGCTAGAAATCCATAGTCACATTCATGTTCTGATAGTGTTTTTTCTGTGAGGGAGACAGGGCACATGAGGAAAGCCATGTCCTCACTGCAGATCAAACATGATGATCACATTATGCAAACTGTCTATAAATTTTGAATTTATTAGTAAAATGTTTTATCTGTCCCTTAGTTCGGTTTGAAATGGGAGGTTTTGCTTGTTTACTGTGCCCATGGCAAAGTAAATCAACCTGTGAAATCATAACTTAAGCTCTCATTTTGGCTATGCTATTTGGTCTACTATATGGTCAGGCTCTTAATTACAGAAAAATGTTAGCCATCCCTTTATAAAAGGCTTCAAGATCAAACTGTATATCCTGATGCAGAGTCCTTCAGAATAGAATCAGTTTTCTTGTCTTTGAAGATAATAGATAAGAAATAAGGGAACAAGTTCCTAGATTGCTTAGTCTTAGTAACTTAATAGCAAGTGAAAACTTAGCAAACAATTTTAACTGTTAAATAACAACTTATGAAAACCTTTACCAAAAGGTCCAATGTCTTCTGTAAATTTCAAGACAAGAGTACACATATTTGGAAACATTGCTTAAATATTTAACACAACTGTAACTTGTTTGACCAATAAACCCAAGCACAAGCATTTTTAGTTTCTGCCTACCAACAAATTTAAAACTTCTGATACAGAGATTTTTTTAGGTCATGTGGACCAAAAAGGTATCTTCAGTTAATTTAGCAGTTTAAATTTTTGAGCAATCCTTTGTCTATAAGCCAATTAAAACAGAGCTCTTAATAAAATTTCCCATGTAGACATAAAATATATACACACATATAACATAAACATACAAGATGGAACAATAAAGCAGTTTCAGTATTAGCTTTTTAAAATCTTTAACTTTTTTTTTAAATTATCAATTACTTCCTGTTCTTAGTAACCTCAATTAACCTTTTTCTCAGTTGGAACCCATAGTCCATTATTGGCTTTGTCTGCTTACAGAACTATCCCAAAATACTGAATACAACAGAGGTCAGGATAAAATAAGTCCTTTGGAATATAGAGGACACATTTAAACACAGAACCAACAATGTTTTAACTTCCATGAGCAGTAAATCTGATTTTTAGTGTTTGGAGAATATAAAACTGTGAATGACAAAAGACTTTAAATAGTCGTGTTTAAAATCATAAACTCATTAACTAACAAGAAGAGGCACTTGCTTACTCCACACAGTATTTTTGAAAACACCTGTAGGATTTTATAAAATATTTATCCCTTTTAGGCTTCTGGGCCTTTCTCTTTAAGATAACCACCATGTCTGATAACAACACAACAAAATCATTAGACTTTTGTAACTTTTGGACATTCGTATCAGTAGCATTTTACCTTATCATAACAAAATTTAGCACTACTTCACATCTTGACAATACCTTTAATATAATCCAAATAACATTATTAGTTGGTGTCTCCACAAGATGAGAGACATATCCTATGACATTTCCAGGGGACCAACTGGAAATATCAAAGTCCAAAGAATTTGTAACTTTAAACAGGATCCCTTAACATCGTGACCTAATGTAGACTAGATTTGATCATTGTTATAGAGTGATCACTCAAATGCTTTAGAATAAGTATATATTTAAACAAACTACAACTGTTTAAAAACTCAGCAGTTTTTAAGCAGTCAGAACTTAACAGACATTAAGAGAACACAATAGATTAATTCAACAGAACACAAAATCTGTCTCTTTGGTTATCCCAAAAATCAGAAATAAGACCTTGAATGTGAGAGTCAACACATGGAATCTGATGGAACAAAGACATAAGCCTCAGTCATTCTTGTTCATTGCCCAAAATGTAGATAAACATTGAAATTTATTCCTTGCCCTTGAATTTAATCTGTGTCTCACATCCTATTGCCTTTACCCCTGCCCCCCACCCTATATAGTTCCAAGAATTCACTTCAGCTTGCCACCCCCTACCCCCAACCCTAGTCCTAGCCCTCCTAAGATATAAAAAGGCCTGGCCCCTGGGTCAGGGCCTCCTGCTGAATGTTCTGTTAATGTGCAGTTGGTCACCAACCTCTGCAAATTTATTTTCTCTGCATAAATTAGGTCTGGCTGTAGACTAGCATTTTGCCTCTTCTCTTATCTGCACCTCTTTTCCTAACATGTTGGTGCCCCATGGGAGGCACCAAATCTGCCCTGTTTTCCTAACAGAATCCTCCCATGACTTACACAGAGTCAGAATTGGGAAGAGAAAATAGTATGCTGGAGCTGGCTAGAAAACTAACAGAGTCACCAATTGAACAAAGGCTATTAGAAGGAGATGCTGCAGTTTTTACACAGATTTCAAAATCTGAGATTTAAAACTGTTTTAAAATATTTCTCTTGATTTCCTTGATTTCCATTTTGAAATAATCCTTTAAAAATCTTCAAATTCAGAGGACATTTTCTAAATAAGATAACACACTGAATTTCAACCTGTTATTTTCAGGTAGTTTTGAACTATTTTTCACATGGACAATTTATGAAAACATATTTGTTAACAATCTCAAATAATTTTTTCATACAATATAAGTTGTTAAGAATACCAACGTTTACATTTAGACACATTTATCTCATTTACCTTTACCCAGTTTACATTTAGCAATTACAGCTAGATGTCTTAAGATGCTTATATTATACCATACCTTTATCTGAATTAAGGTCAAAATTGCATTTATATTGAATTCTATAACTGTTTGTAAAAACTCTAGCTGGAAATCAGTGATATAACCCAGAGTTAACAAAAGCCACCTTAGAGGCTATTACAGGGCCTGATTATCCATGGCTTTTTCATTGGAAACCTGTAAAACCAAGTTGCAAAACAAGTTTGGAAACTTAGAAAGCAACTTTTTTAACGTAGTAAGCTTGCTAGATTCAAAAGAGATTCCTTTAAACCCAATGTTCAATTATACTTGAACCAAATATTCATACATAAGATTGTTATTTACCAAAGACATCTTCTTAGATTCTAACTGGATTTGAGCTTAGTTTTATTTTTACCGCCCCCCCCCCCAAAAAAAAACAAAACAAAACAAAACACCTTAAGCCACTGATGCCTAGTCAACAGTTAGCTACCTGGGACTGCTTCTGAAGCAAACAAGCGTTCAGGCAGCTGCAGGACAGTTCCCAAGGGTGACTGTGGACCAGGCAGGAGCTGATGTATCAGAGATAGGAAGTCTCCTGGAGACTGTTCACCATTATTTTAGGTTTAATAAGAGAGGGCACGCATCAGAGAAGATGAGCACCCCTCCAGAGAGATTCTTAAGGAGGAGAAGCTGATAGTGACAGAATAAAGGGCAATGACCTACAAATAGGCCCCTGTAAGAACCCACAAAGAGGCAGGCTAGAGGGAGAAAAACTGGATGCCCTGCAAGAGACAATAATCTTATACCTAAAGCCAAAAGCCAATACTGGAAGTGTCTAATCATGGGGCTGTCAGTCAAATCAATCTCAGGGATGAGGAGTCAGCTTAGGAGGTGTCTCAAGAAGTGTAAGACTTCATCATATGGATTATCAATATATATTCAATAGCATCTGAGGTTATTTGGCCTAGCTTCTTGCCTAGAAACCCCGGGCAAAATTACAACAATGAAGGCAATGGTCACCTGATAAAAATTATCCTCCACCAGGGATTAAAAGCCTCAACAAAAGTCAAACACGATAACAGATGGACCCTGGTGATCCACTAAATAGACCCAAGGGTCCTGTGACAGTCTCTGGAAAAGAATTCAATGCATATTGGAGCAAATCCAAGGCAAAAAAGGCAAGATGCCACCTAGAGGACAGAGTTCTGAGACAGGGAGTCAAAAGTGAAGGGCTGGCACTTTTCACAACTCAGGCTAACTTATCCATCTTCTAGCTTGAAACCAGGCCAGGTGGTGGTTTAGAAAAAGATGAGGCATTTTTCTGCAAGTTCAGGGGTCAAAGGAGTCTCAAAATTCCAAAGGGAATGCCTACTATGGATGGTTTGCCTCCTGGCTGTAATGAGAGGAAAAAAATGGAAGCATCCTCAGTTCTTATCTCTCCTGAGTTTGAGATATCTCTCAAAACTCTTTCACTGCCTGCGAGGTCCAGACATGCACTGAAGCCCACAGGGAAGGGAGGAAGGTGAGGGTTGAATTATTACGTTTTACCCACTCTTGCTCAGCCTTCCACACCTGTAAATTAGGGTATATATTTATCAGAACAGTATACACAGGGAGTTATCAATTCCCTTTACTGGTGGTATGCTAGACTGGACCTCTGCATGGTCAAATATGTATTGTTACTTTGTTCTATGCCTCTTAACCTTGAGTTTTATCTAATAGGCCTGATTTTGACAATGAGCCTTCATGGCAAGAGCCTTAACAAATAAAGCAGTTTCGAGCTAGAGTTTGTAGAGGGTACCTAACCTAGTTACCACTAATGTTGGTAACTGGTCAAGTAAAAGAATAAAGAATTAGAGTGAGGGAGTAAAATTGTTCATTCAGTAAACCTACTCTGAAGTATGAGATACATAGGAAGGGCCTGTCAGAGGGGACCCAAAAGAAGGGACTTGAGAAGGAAGATAGGGCATAGCAGAGACATGCTGAGACTTGTTTACACAAGTTCAGGTAATGTGAGGACTTAATAGGAATCTAGATCGAAAAGCTTCCTGTCTAAAAAAGGAATAATTAAACTTTTTTGTAAAAATTTATTTATTTTGGCCGGCACCACAACTCACTTGGCTAATCCTCCGCCTGCAGCACCAGCACCTCAGGTTCAAATCCCAGATGGGGTGCCAGATTCTTCCTGGTTGCTCCTCTTCTAGTCCAGCTCTCTGCTGTGGCCCAGGAAGGCAGTGGAGGATACCCAAGTGCTCGGGCCCTGCACCTGCATGGGAGACCAGGAGGAAGCACCTGGATCCTGGCTTTAGATTGGTGCAGCGAGCTGGCTGTAGCAGCCATGTGGGTGTGAACCAATGGATTGAAGACCTTTCTGTCTGTCTGTCTGTCTGTCTCTCTCTCTCACTGTCTAACTCTGCCTGTCAAAAAAATTAAATTAAAAAAAAAGATTTATTTATTTATTTATTTGAAAGTCAGAGTTACACAAAGAGGAGAGGCAGAGAGAGAGAGGTCTTCTGTCCAATGGTTCACTCCCCAGATGGTTGCAATGGGCGGAGCTGTGCCAATCGGAAGCCAGAAGCCAGGAGCTTCTTCTGGGTCTCCCACACGGGTGCAGGGGCCCAAGGACTTGGGCCATCTTCTATTGCTTTCCCAGGCCACAGCAGAGAGCTGGATTGGAAGAGGAGCAGCCGGGATTAGAACTGGCGCCCATATGGGATGCTGGCACTTCAGGTCAGGGCTTTAACCCACTGAGCCACAGCATCGGCCCCCAATGGTTAAACTTTAATCCAAAATTAACAAAAGAAATATCTAGGAAATACCTGCTAATGAGACCAGAAGTTTAAGTTTGTAGTAATTGAGGAGACCTGGCAAGGTAAGGAAAGCATGTAGAGGAGCAAAGAGTGATATTGTCAGCATCTGGGGTAAAAGGAAAAACTCCTTGAGGCATGGAGCCTGAAGGCCATGGCCTCACTCCAAATGGCACCCAGTCTCACTGATAAATTGATCTCCAAGGAAGGAAGAACAGAATCCAATTTTTGGCCAACTACCTAAAGGGTTTTTGGAGTCTGATATCCAGCCAAGAAATCCTTGAAAAATGCGAGAGTGGCTCTGGCCTGAATTTAAAAGTTACTGCAAGCCCTTCTTTCAGTTCTGCATGGAGGGTTGATCCTCTGTGAAATGAAGCTGAGTTAGGCGAGACCAACATTCCCAGAATTGATAAGAGAAGTATGAAGTGTGGAGCCTCTGGCTTTATAGCTTGTGAAAACTCCAGAAGGTCAGGGGACTCCCTGCAGGATAGTGTGTTTCCTAGCCCAACAACAATTCAGCTTTCAGGATCAGGTGCCTGGCCAAGAGACCTCTGGAAGCCCTGGAGTGTGGCCCTAGCCAGGATCCATCAGTTGTCTCAAGGCCTTCTCCCAGTCCCACACAAAGAGTCAATCCACACAAGAGAGAGGGAGGTGTTTCACAACTCAAGGCCCACGTGGGTTTGTCAGGGGCTGGGGTCTTGGCTAAGAGTTTTTCAGAACACACCTGGGAGTGCCCCAGTCAGAGTCCTCAGTCATCTCAAGGCCTTTTCCCACTCCCTTACAAGAGCTGATCCACACCAGAGAGAGAGGGGTTAGAGTAATCTCAGCTCCAGGGGATTGCTCTGCCCTAATCAGCAAGCCTTGCCCCTGAGTCTTAAGGCCAGCAGCCATGCTAATCACATTTAACTGGCTGACAGGGACCTGGTGTTTTTAGTAAATGAGAGCAGTGCTATTTTGCAGAGTGAAACTCTCTGAACAACAGAAGTGAGAGCCGTCTGCTTGCTCACCCTTCTGGCAAGATGATGCGATGCTGGCTGGAATCGAACTCAAGCAGGATCTGAGTCATGTTGGAATTGCTATCAGAGTCATAGTACCAAAATGTTATGGGTGAAATGGTGGCAGAGAAAAAGTTCTTTGTCTCATGTGGAAGAAGAATTTCCAAGTGCACAAGGCAGAGAGACATGCAAGATGTGTATAAAAGCAAGATTTATTTAACTCAGAGACATGTTGGTTGAATAGCCAAGAGGGGTCCTCCAATAGAGGCAAAATCCAAAGTGGCTGGTGGTACTGGGGTTTTTAAGTGTAATTTTGGGGAAGAAAACAACTTGACAATTATCTTGACATTCAGTTACAAGGCAAGGACAAAACCTATTAAAAGACCTGATCTGTAATCTTATTTGCTGAGGGATAGGATAGGTAACTAGTTTTTATAGTAAACTGTGAGCTCAGAAGGATGGAATTGCCAGTCCCTTGCTACTCTCATGGTAAAACGGGAAGCTCCCAAGGAGTGGGGCACTTTTAACCTTGCTAAAGATAATTTCTGTGGGGAAGCAAGCAATTCGCACACTCAATTTCCACCAGAACCAATCTGACTGCCTAGTGTGAGGAGTCAGATGGCTCAATAGGCAATTAGTTTGGTCTCATCTGACTCTTCACATAATAAACCCTCTCCTCCATCTCAAATGCCAGCAAGGGATGTGGGATCCAATTAGTTCCCTGCTTCAGTCTTGAAGTCTTGAAAACAGTTACCAGCTTCTCCACTTCTTTGTTCCTTGATATATAGTTATTGCTCTAAGTAATGGGATCATGTGTTAATGTCACATGCTAATCCTTTCAATCAAGGCTTTGCTTTGTTTTTGTAACTGACCTAGTGTAATGGGTGAAAGAGTGGGTGAAGATGACCTTGGTTCTTTGTCTCACCTGAAAGAAAGAAGAAGTTCCATGCAGATAAGATAGAGAGAAAAGCAAGATGTATTTAAATCAGAAACTTTCTGCCAGAGAGATCAGGAAGGAGGCTTCCAAGAGAGGCAGACTCCCTGAACTGTGATGGTCTGAGTCTTTCAAGCACACTTTTTAGAGAAGGAAAAAAAAAAAAAAGACCAGCAGCTAACAATCTGTTAGAAGGCAGGGACAAAACCCATCAAAAGGTCAGATTTGTAATCTTGTTTTCCCTGTCTAGCTTGCTCATAAGACACACAAACACTCACACCAAAAAACAAAACAAAACAAAACAAAAACCAGTAATAAAGGCCCTCCCAACAAAGAAAAGCCCAGGACCAGATGGATTCACTGCTGAATTCTACCAGACATTTCAAGAAGAACTAACTCCAATTCTTCTCAAACTATTCAGAACAATCGAAAAAGAGGGAATCCTCCCAAATTCTTTCTATGAAACCAGCATCACCTTAATTCCTAAACCTGAAAAAGATGCAGCATTGAAAGAGAATTACAGATCAATATCCCTCATGAACATAGATGCAAAAAATCCTCAATAAAATTCTGGCCAATAGAATGCAACAACACATCAGAAAGATCATCCACCCAGACCAAGTGGGATTTATCCCTGGTATGCAGGGATGGTTCAATGTTCGCAAAACAATCAACGTGATACACCGCATTAACAGACAGCAGAAGAAAAACCATATGCTTATCTCAATAGACGCAGAGAAAGCATTCGATAAAATTCAACACCCTTTCATGATGAAAACTCAAAGCAAACTGGGTATGGAAGGCACATTCCTCAATACAATCAAAGCAATTTATGAAAAACCCACGGCCAGTATCCTACTGAATGGGGAAAAGTTGGAAGCATTTCCACTGAGATCTGGTACCAGACAGGGATGCCCACTCTCACCACTGCTATTCAATATAGTGCTGGAAGTCTTAGCCAGAGCTATTAGGCAAGAAATAGAAATTAAAGGGATGCAAATTGGGAAGGAAGAACTCAAACTATCCCTCTTTGCAGATGATATGATTCTTTATTTAGGGGATCCAAAAACTCTACTAAGAGACTATTGGAACTGATAGAAGAGTTTGGCAAAGTAGCAGGATATAAAATCAATGCACAAAAATCCACAGCCTTTGTATACACAGGCAATGCCATGGCTAAGGAAGAAATTCTAAGATCAATCCTATTCACAGTAGCTACAAAAACAATCAAATACCTTAGAATAAACTTAACCAAGGATGTTAAAGATCTCTACGATAACAATTACAAAACCTTAAAGAAAGAAATAGAAGAGGATACCAAAAAATGGAAAAATCTCCCATGCTCATGGATTGGAAGAATCAATATCATCAAACTGACCATTCTCCTAAAAGCAATTTACAGATTCAATGCAATACCAATTAAAATACCGAAGACATTCTTCTCAGATCTGGAAAAAATGATGCTGAAATTCATATGGAGACACAGGAGACCTCGAATAGCTAAAGCAATCTTGTACAACAAAAACAAAGCTGGAGGCATCACAATACCAGATTTCAGGACATACAACAGGGCAGTAATTATCAAAACAGCATGGTACTGGTACAGAAACAGATGGATAGACCAATGGAACAGAATAGAAACACCAGAAATCAATCCAAACACCTACAGCCAACTTATATTTGATCAAGGATCCAAACCAATCCCTGGAGTAAGGACAGTCTATTCAATAAATGGTGTTGGGAAAACTGGATTTCCATGTGCAGAATCATGAAGCAAGACCCCTACTTTTCACCTTACACAAAAATTCATTCAACATGGATTAAAGACTTAAGTCTACGACCTGACACCATCAAATTTATTAGAGAGCATTGGAGAAACCCAGCAAGACATAGGTACTGGCAAAGACTTCTTGGAAAAGACCTCAGAAGCACAGGCAGTCAAAGCCAAAAGTAACATTTGGGATTGCATCAAATTGAGAAGTTTCTGTACTGCAAAAGAAACAGTCAGGAAAGTGAAGAGGCAACCGACAGAATGGTAAAAAATATTTGCAAACTATGCAACAGATAAAGGGCTGATAACCAGAATCTACAAAGAAATCAAGAAACTCCACAACATCAAAACAAACAACCCACTTAAGAGATGGGCCAAGGACCTCAATAGACATTTTTCAAAAGAGTAAATCCAAATGGCCAACAGACACATGAAAAAATGTTCAAGATTACTAGCAATCAGGGAAATGCAAATCAAAACCACAATGAAGTTTCACCTCACCCTGGTTAGAATGGCTCTCATTCAGAAATCTACCAACAATAGATGCTGGCGAGGATGTGGGGAAAAAGGGACATTAACCCACTGTTGTTGGGAATGCAAACTGGTGAAGCCACTATGGAAGTCAGTCTGGAGATTCCTCAGAAACTTGAATACAACTCTACCATACAACCCAGCCATCCCACTACTTGAAATTTACCCAAAAGAAATTAAATTGGCAAACAAAAAAGCTGTCTGCACTTTAATGCTTATTGCACCTCAATTCACAATATCTGAGACCTGGAATCAACCCAAATGCCCATCAACAATAGACTGGATAAAGAAATTATGGGACATCTACTCTATAGAATACTATACAGCAGTCAAAAACAATGAATTCCAGTCATTTGCAACAAAGTGGAGGAATCTGGAAAACATTATGCTGAATGAATTAAGCCAGTCCCAAAGGGACAAATTTCATATGGTCTCCCTGATCGGCGACAACTAACTGACCACCAAAAAGGAAACGTGTTGAAGTGCAAGGGACACTATGAGAAACAGTGACTTGATCAGCCCTTCTTGTGACTGTTGAGGAACAACTTAATACTTCACCCATTTTAGTAATTTTTTTGTTCTAGTACTATTGGTTGAACTCTGTAATTAATACACAATTATTCTTAGGTGTTTAAATTTTAACTGAAAAGTTATCCCTGTGAAATATAAGAGTGGGAATAAGAGAGGGAGGAGATGTACAGTTTGGGACATGCTCAATTGGACTTGCCCCAAGTGGTGGAGTTAAAAACGTGCCAGGAGATTCCAATTCAATCCCATCAAGGTGGCATGTACCAAGGCCATCTCACTAGTCAAAGTGATCAATTTCAGTTCACAATTGAACACAGTGATAGGTCTAAGAGTCAAAGGGATCACACAAACAAGACAAACAAGTGTCTGCAAATACTAACTGATAGAATCAAAAAGGGAGAGAATGATCCATCATGGGAAGCGGGATACACAGCAGACTCATAGAATGGCAGATGTCCTAAATAGCACTCTGGCCTCAGAATCAGCCCTTAAGGCATTCGGATCTGACTGAAGAGCCCATGAGAGTATTTAAGGCATGGAAAGCCAAGACACTCTGGAAAAAAAAAAAAAAGACCTAAATGAAAGAACTCTGCGAGTGAGATCCCAGTGGAAAGAATGGGGCCATCAAAGAAGGAGGTACCTTTCTCTGAAGGGAGGAGAGAACTTCCACTTTGACTATGATCTTGTTGGAATAAGATCAAAGTTGGTGAACTCAAAAGGCTTCCATAGCCTTGGCAACTCATGACAAGAGCCTAGGGAGATTACTGACGCCATAATCAAGAGTGTCAGTTTGTTAAGTCAACAAAAGGAGTCACTGTGCACTTACTCCTCATGTAGGATCTCTGTCCTTAATGTACTGTACATTGTGATTCAATGCTATAACTAGTACTGAAACAGTATTTTACACTTTGTGTTTCTGTGTGGATGCAAACTGTTAAAATCTTTACTTGATATGTACTAAACTGATCTTCTGTATATAAAGATAATTGAAAATGAATCTTGATGTCAATGGAATGGGAGAGGGGGCAGGAGAGGAGAGGGTTGCTGGTGGGAGGGAAGTTATGGGGGGAAAAGCCATTGTAATCCATAATCTCTACTTTGGAAATTTATATTCAATAAATAAAAAAATTAAAATGAATTTAAAAAATGTTTGGCTTCAAAGAGGCCAAGATGCCTGCTTTACCACTTTCATGAACTTGGAACACAGAAACTACTTAAAACCTGAAAAGTTGGCCCTCCCAAGTCCTAGCTCACTCCTATATAGAAAGAACCACACCACGGCCAGTGCTGTGGTATAATGGATAAAGCCTCTGCCTGCAATGCCAGCATTCCATGTAGGCACTGGTTCTAGTCCCAACTGCTTCAGCTCTCTGCTAATCTTCCTGAGAAAGCAATGGAAAATGGCCCAAGTCCTTGGGCCCCTGCACTCATCATGGGGGATCTGAATGAGGCTCCTGGCTTCAAATGGGCCCAGCTCCAGCTATTGCAGCCATCTGGGTAGTCAACCAGTTGATGGAAGATATACCCTCCCAACCCTGTAACTTGGTCTTTCAAATAAATAAAATCTAAAAAAAAAAATCACACCTTGTTTTACTTTATGCACCTGCAGCAATGAAAGTGCCTTGCAACCCTAGTTGGGTGAACTATAGCAGTGCAAAGCTCTGAAGCCCACCAAGACCCTGAACTAAAGAGCATTTTGTTGACAGGACTCCTGGAGGATTTTTACCTGTTCTTTAAAAAGGAGTCCAGATAAATAATGATGCCCTGTCCGAGCCTTCTTTTCTCTTTCCATTAATTTGCTTCCAACCTGTACGGCTACCTAACATTTCCCCCTTTATTAGGCCACTTCACACTGTAGGTCATTTGCAAGCCCACACTTCCTACAACTGTTCTTGTCAGATTTTTTTAGAGGCATATGATTCATCCAGGAAGATGTGGCTAACCTCTCTGAAGGAATGGGCTCAGAAATAGGGCTTCATGTATTGTTCAATTTCTGTTGAGTATCAGGGTATACATGCTTCAGTCATTGGAAATTGCATAGAAAATTAATCAATTTAAAAAATATATCATGCAGGATCTCTGTCCTTAATGTGCTGTACATTGTGAATTAATACTATAACTAGTATTCCAACAGTATTTTTCACTTTGTGTTGCTATGTGAGGGCAAACTGTTGAAATCTTTACTTAATATATACTAAGCAGATCTTCTGTATATAAAGAGAATTGAAAATGAATCTTGATGTGAATGGAAGGGGAGAGGGAGTGGGAATGGGGAGGGTTGTGGGTGGGTGGGAAGTTATGGGGGGGGAAGCCATTGTAATCTATAAGCTGTATTTTGGAAGTTTATATTCTTTAAATAAAAGTGTTATTAAAAAAAAAAGGCTGGCATCGTGGTATAGCAGGTTAAGCCTCTGCCTGTGTCACTGATATCTCATATGGGCTCTGGTTTGAGACTTGGCTGCTCCACTTCTAATCCATTTCTCTATTAACCGCTTGGGAAAGCAGCAGACGATGGCTCAAGTGCTTGGGCTGCTAAACCCACATGGGAAACCAGGGTGAATCTCCATGTTTCTGGCTTGAGCTTGGCCCAGCCCACGCCTGAGCCACTGTGGCCATTTGGGGAGTGAATTAGAGGATGGAAAAGCTCTCTCTCTGTCTCTCCTCCTTTGTAACTCTGCCTTTAAAACAAATTAAAGAAGTCTAAAAAAGGTACAGGCTCTTACATCCTGTTAATGACTTATTTATACAGAGGCAACCCTAAAGCCTTCAGCCTCATTCACTCAAATTTTTCCTGGGATATCCTGTTGGATCCCTTAATACCTCTTCCTGCAACTTCACTGTCACTATATGCACTAATAATCAGGCACTTTTCCTCAAGCCACCCCTGTTCTTGTCTCATCTAGCACCTGACCAAACATATCTATGGCACAGTGGCCCAATAGAACTGCTAGCCTTTGCTAGGGAAAGCCCTTGTTGTGTAGGCACCTAGCTCTGATGGTGAACTCCTCCTGGGGCAGCACAGCCATAGATAATTGCTTCCTCACTCATAAGAGTGACAAAACAGCTGGACTTTCACTGACATGTAAGGAACTTGCATGTAAGGAACTGGGAAGACTAGAGAAATAATGCTTCCCACAATAACACTCCTTGTTTTGGTACACTAACCACAACATCCTTTAATGTCACACACTTCTCCAAATACATTTATAAAAATTCTGATTTAATATGCAGTTCCTGTCAGGATATTTCCCTTCTACTGCAGGGCTGAACTTTGTAAATCTTCCACCTACGATGCTTACCCAATAAGTGAACAGGGCTCTGCACACTGACCCAAGTCTTATCTACTATATCTGTTGACAATGCCTCAGCCCTCATACCAATTCCCTTACATACCACTTCTGAAGTCTCCAAGTGAGTTGGGCACCTGTTCTCTATCCTGGTGGGAATTAGCACCCTGGAAGAGGGAGCAGGGGCCACTGCAGGAACAACTAGGACATTTTCAGCAAATAAGAGCTTTTTAACCTCCCCACTGAATTAGCTGAACTTAATGCCTAGATCACAGCCTCCCTCTTCAGCCTCCAAAATCAGACCAAATCCTCTGCTGTGGTAGTACTTCAACACAGGTGAGTCTTGCACGTAACTGCTGCCCAAAGGGGTGTTTGTGCCACGATCTAAGAAGAACGTCATTATGGAAGTGAGTCAAATTGTAAAAGTACAAAAACAATATTTTATGTTTCTTGGATAAGGCCAGAAATTCCAGGAACAGACTGAACAAGGTTGGAATTTTTTATCTAATATCTGATTGTGGAAATCATACCTATTACCCCTTATTGGCCTATGGCTTCCATACTCTTATTGCTTCTCTTTGGACCATGTGCTTTTAATGTCCTTGTTCATTTAGTCTCTAATAGAACATAAGGTATCCAGTTTCAGACAGTTATGAGGCAGGGCTTCTGGATTATCTCATCAGACAATGGCCAGCTCTCTGGACTGCACAGGACAAACTTTTCCTAGGCAACCTTCAAACACCATAGGACAGACAGTAAGAGTGTAATACTCATGGGGCTGGCATTGTGGAGCAGTGGGTAAAGCCACAACCTGTAACACCAGCATCTGATATTGGCTCTGGTTTGTGTCCCAGCTGCTCCACTTTTGATCCAGCTCCCTACTAATGGCCTGCAAGTAGCAGTGGAAGATGGTCCAAATGTTTGTGCCTCTGCCACCTCATGGGAGACCCAGAAGAAGCTCCTGCCTCCTGGCTTCAGTCTGGCTCAGCCCTGGCCATTGCAACCACTTGAGGGGGGTGAACCAGCAGATGGAAAATTCTCTCTTTCTCTCTCTCACTCTCTCTCTTCCACCCATAACTCTATTTTCAAATAAGTAAATAAATCTTTAAAAGAAAAGAGTAGAATACCTATGACCAGCTCTATTCCCATATGCCAGCTCAAATAAACTACAAAAGACAGACTTTCACTCATTCTATCCCCACAAGATTTATGTGTCTCTTCTCTTCATGGGGGAATATTAGGTAGGAAGATACCTAAGACATAGACTGTCATGAGAGGTGTCAAAGGGAAAAGACAAAAAGTACCTCTGGAAAGGAAATTAGCAGCCCCAGAAGCATGACTTGATAGCAGCCCAGTATTTTACACATCAAAATCCTGCCAATACCTCAGACAAATTTGTAGATGGTCTCAACCTTCCCCCATGAAAAACAGCACAGGGCAATCCTTCCTGCCCTGGTCCGACAACATCACTTAACAAAACCATGAGAGGAACTTCACACTCAGGAACTCCTTTGTCCAGAAAAAGAGGGAGAGAAAGAGAAATGGCAGGAAGAAATGGACTCCATACCCACTTAAACTGCAATCTGAAGGTAGACTAGTCACTCTCTCAGATCCACCTGAAGAGTTAGCCATCTGTCTTGAGAGACGCACTACCTCATTAAACTCTGTCTCATGTCTGAAGTTCTCTTTCTTATGGGAAGATGACAAACTATTCCAGCCATCTCAGTAAAATTGCTACATTGAAAGGAGTATTTTTGTATTTTGATGGATTTTTTCGCCTCTGTCTCTATTGACTATTTATAGAGATTCTGGTGAAATAATATACTATCAGAAAGAAAATGTATTCCATATCAACATAGGATGTTGTAAAACTTACCAATTTTTGCCAAGTTGATAGCTGAAAATTGTATTTCACAGATGTTCTAATTTGACTTTGTTGTATTTTCAGTTGACTCTTTTTTTGCAGTTGCTTTGGAGATTTTTTTTAAATGAATATAAATTTCCAAAGTAGAGATTATAGATTACAATGGCTTTTCCCCCCATAACTTCCCTCCCACCAGCAACCCTCTCCTCTCCTGCCCCCTCTCCCATTCCATTGACATCAAGATTCATTTTCAATTATCTTTATATACAGAAGATCAGTTTAGTACATATCAAGTAAAGATTTTAACAGTTTGCATCCACACAGAAACACAAAGTGTAAAATACTGTTTCAGTACTAGTTATAGCATTGAATCACAATGTACAGCACATTAAGGACAGAGATCCTACATGAGGAGTAAGCGCACAGTGACTCCTTTTGTTGACTTAACAATTTGACACTCTTGATTATGGCGTCAGTAATCTCCCTAGGCTCTTGTCATGAGTTGCCAAGGCTATGGAAGCCTTTTGAGTTCACCAACTTTGATCTTATTCCAACAAGATCATAGTCAAAGTGGAAGTTCTCTCCTCCCTTCAGAGAAAGGTACCTCCTTCTTTGATGGCCCCATTCTTTCCACTGGGATCTCACTCGCAGAGTTCTTACATTTAGGTCTTTTTTTTTTTTTTTCCAGAGTGTCTTGGCTTTCCATGCCTTAAATACTCTCATGGGCTCTTCAGTCAGATCCGAATGCCTTAAGGGCTGATTCTGAGGCCAGAGTGCTATTTAGGACATCTGCCATTCTATGAGTCTGCTGTGTATCCCGCTTCCCATGATGGATCATTCTCTCCCTTTTTGATTCTATCAGTTAGTATTTGCAGACACTTGTTTGTCTTGTTTGTGTGATCCCTTTGACTCTTAGACCTATCAGTGTGATCAATTGTGAACTGAAATTGATCACTTGGACTAGTGAGGTGGCATTGGTACATGCCACCTTGATGGGATTGTATTGGAATCTCCTGGCACGTTTCTAACTCCACCACTTGGGGCAAGTCCAATTGAGCATGTCCCAAACTGTACATCTCCTCCCTCTCTTATTCCCACTCTTATATTTCACAGGGATAACTTTTCAGTTAAAATTTAAACACCTAAGAATAATTGTGTATTAATTACAGAGTTCAACCAATAGTACTAGAACAAAAAAATTACTAAAATGGGTGAAGTATTAAGTTGTTCCTCAACAGTCACAAGAAGGGCTGATCAAGTCACTGTTTCTCATAGTGTCCCTTGCACTTCAACACGTTTCCTTTTTGGTGCTCAGTTAGTTGTCGCCGATCAGGGAGACCATATGAAATTTGTCCCTTTGGGACTGGCTTAATTCACTCAGCATGACGTTTTCCAGATTCCTCCACTTTGTTGCAAATGACTGGAATTCATTGTTTTTGACTGCTGTATAGTATTCTATAGAGTAGATGTCCCATAATTTCTTTATCCAGTCTATTGTTGATGGGCATTTGGGTTGATTCCAGGTCTCAGATATTGTGAATTGAGGTGCAATAAACATTAAAGTGCAGACAGCTTTTTTGTTTGCCAATTTAATTTCCTTTAGGGAAATTCCAAGGAGTGTGATGGCTGGGTTCCCCCTCACTATTCCACCATCTTGGCTCTACCACCTACTTTGGAGATTATAATAAACATCTTTAGATAATATGCATAAGGTCATTTGTCTTTCCCTGTATGTGAGATGTCTGATTAATGTTTTTTGGATATTCTAAAGGGTTATTCGTACTTTTCTTATTAATTTGAATGCAATTTTATAAATTAGAGAAACTGTTCCTTTTTTAGTCATATGAATGGCAAATATCACTTAAGTTTCTGATTGATTGGTATTTTTTTATTTTTTTTAACAGGTAGAGTTAGACAGTGAGAGAGAAACAGAGAGAAAGGTCTTCCTTTTCCGTTGGTTCACTTCCCTAAAGGCCGCCACAGCTGGTGCTAAGCTGATCTGAAGCCATGAGCCGGGTACTTCCTCCAGTCTCCCACGTGGGTGCAGGGACCATGCACTTGGGCCATCCTCCACTGCCCTCCTGGGCCACAGCAGAGAGCTGGACTGGAAGAGGAGCAACCGGGACAGAATCCAGTGCCCCAACTGGGACTAGAAGCCAGGGTGCCGGCGCAGCAGGCAGAGGATTATCCAAGTGAGCCATAGCGCCGGCCGATTGATTGATTGGTCTTTGTCTTCACCCATGGTGGTTTCTGTTATGCAGATTGAAAAAAAAATATCTAATCTAATTCATCAGTTTTTTTCTAAAGTCTTTTTGTGTGTGCCATACTTATAAAGGCTATCCATTTCAATCTTTGATCTCTCTGGAATTACTATAAAATAAGATTGTGAAAGACTCAGGGCTGACGCTGTGGCACAGCAGGTTGGAGTCACAGCCTGCAGTGACAGCATCTTATATGGATGCCGGTTAGAGTCCAGGCTGCTCCATTTTTAATCCAGCTCTCTAAAAATGTGCCTGAGAAAGCAGTGGAAGATGGCCCAAGTGCTTGGTCCCCTGTCACCATGTGGGAGACTGGAAAGAACTTCCTGGCTTCTGATCCACTCAGCTCTGGCCATTGCAGCCATTTGAGGAATGAACCAGCAGATGGAAGATCACTTTCTTTCTGTCTCTACCTCTCTTTGTAGCTCTGAATTTCAAATAAATAAAAAGAAATCTGCAAAAAAAGATACTTTTTTTAAAAAAGTACTACTTTTTTCTTAAAAATATATTTCATTGGCCAGCACCATGGCTCAATAGGCCAATCATCCACCTGCGGCGCTGGCATGCAGGGTTCTAGTCCCAGTCGGGGCACCAGTTCTGTCCCGGTTGCTCCTCTTCCAGTCCAGCTCTCTGCTGTGACCTGGGAGTGCAGTGGAGGATGGCCCAAGTCTTTGGGCCCTGCACCCGTATGGGAGACCAGGAGAAGCACCTGGCTCCTGGCTTCGGATCAGTGCGGTGTGCCGGCCGCAGCGGCCATTGGGGGGTGAACCAACGGCAAAGGAAGACCTTTCTATCTCTCTCTCTCTCACCATCCACTCTGCCTGTAAAAATATATATAAAAATATGTAAAAATATGTAAAAATATATATATATATAGCTGCTGCTTCCCAATGTTTGCATTGTCAGGAAGCTGGAGTCAGGAGCCACAGCTGGGTAACAAACCCAAGCACTCCACTGTAGAATGCGGGAGGTCTTAATTGTTAGGCTAAAGGCCTGCTCCTGTCCTTGTTTGAACATATAGTTATCTTAATATGAATGTTTGCATAACCCATTTTCTCCCATTCATTTTATATAAAGACATACATAATGATATCTATGCCAGTATGAAGCTTCTTTAGTTATCATAGTTTTGTATTAAAATCTCTTTCTGAAAATGTTCTTCACTCTGAAATCTACTTTGCCTTTTTTTAAAAAAAAATATTTATTTATTGATTTGAAAGGCAGAGTTACAGAGAGGCAAAGCAGAGAGAGGGAGAGAGAGAGAGGGAGAGAGAGAGAGAGAGAGGTCTTCCATCTGTTGGTTCACTCCCTAAATGGCCCCAACAGCTGGAGCTGGGCCTATCTGTAGCCAGGAACTTGGAGCTTCTCCTGGGTCTCCTGTATTGGTGCAGGGGCCCAAGGACTCACGCCATCTTCCACTGCTTTCCTAGGCCATAGTAGAGAGCTGGATTGGAAGTGGAGCAGCTGGGACTCAAACTGGCACCTATTTGGGATGCTGGCACTTCAGGCAGTGGCTTTACCTGCAATGCCACAGCACCAGTTGCATACTATGTCTAATATTAATAAAACTGTCTCACTTTTGATTATTGGTAGAATTATATATATGTATCAATATTCCTGTTTTAATAAAACATATTTACATCTTAAAGTTAGTTTTTTGTAGATCTTGCTTTTTGTACACTGACACTCTTCACTTGGATATTCAGACTATTTATATTTATTGCCATTGTTGATAAGGTTGGGCTTAATTCTATCATACTGCTCTTTGCTTTTTCTATTTTCTCATCTTTTGTTTCCATTTTCCTTTTTCTCTGCCTTCTTTTGAAGTAATTCAGTATTTCTTTAAGATTACACTTAAAAAAAAAAGGCTGGCACTGAGGCTCATTTGACTAATCCTCCACCTGTGGCACCAGCACCCTGGATTCTAGTCCCGGTTGGGGTACCAGATTCTGTCCCAGTTGCTCCTCTTCCAGTCCAGCTCTCTGCTGTGGCCCAAGAAGGCAGTGGAGGATGGCCCAAGTGCATGGTCCCTGCACCCGCATGGGAGACCAGGAATAAGCACCTGGCTCCTGGCTTCAGATCAGCGAAGTGTGCCGGCCATGGCAGCCATTTGGGGGGGTGAACCAACAGAAGGAAGACCTTTCTCTCTGTCTCTCTCTCTCTCACTGTCTAACTCTGCCTGTCAAAAAAGAAAAAAAAAGGATTACATTTTATCTCTTTGTTTGTAGATCAGCTATAGGTCTTTTATATTAAAAGTCATTCTTTTAGAGCTGATAGTAGTACATATCTTTATTTTTTTATTTTTTATTTGTTTTTTTTGACAGGCAGAGTTAGACAGTGAGAGAGAGAGACAGAGAGAAAGGTCTTCCTTTTCCGTTGGTTCACTCCCCTAAAGGCCGCCGCGGCCGGTGCTAGCTGATCCGAAGCCATGAGCCGGGTACTTCCTCCAGTCTCCCACGTGAGTGCAGGGACCCATGCATTTGGGCCATCCTCCACTGCCCTCCTGGGCCACAGCAGAGAGCTGGACTGGAAGAGGAGCAACTGGGACTAGTACCCGGCGCCCCAACTGTGACTAGAACCCTGGGTGCCAGCACTGCAGGCAGAGCATTATCCAAGTGAGCCGTGGCACCGGCCAGTACATATCTTTAGATTGTCATAACCTGCAATAAAGAAATATTATCTCACCTCATGTGTAGCATAGGTAGGCTACAAAAGTGTACATCTATTCCTGCCTTCATGGCTTCTGTACAACAGCTGTCTGTTATTTTATTTCTATATATTTTATACACCTCACAATACATTATTTAAACAGCCAATTATAAAGTAATTTTTGAAATAAGAAAAATGATTTTATGCATTTGCCTATGTAGTTGCTGTTTCCCATGCCTAGCACTTCGGTGTAAATAGAGCCTGATTTCTTTCTAGTAAACATTCTCCTTCTGTTGAGTTCCTTTAATGTTTTGTACCTGCAAGTATGTCAATAATGAATTTGTTCAACCTTTGTTAAGTTTGGAAAATGCTTATATTTTTCCTCAATTTTCAAAGTTTTTTTTTGTGGGTATAGAAAATGTTCCTTTCAGCACTTTAAAGATCTGACATTGCTGTTTAATGACTTGTAGTTTTTCCAAGAAGCAATCTGCTATGGTCTTAGGATGTAAGGATGAACAAAGGGTTTCTTCTTTTCCTCTGGTTACTTTTAAGATTTTCTATTCATCACTGCATACATTTCTCTAAGCTTTTCTGAACAATTTGATTATGTTTTGCTTCATTGCAGCTCTAGTTTTCATCATGATTCTTTTACTGGAGTTTGTTGAAATTGAATCTGTGAGTTTATAGCTTTCACCTGATTTGGAAAATGTTTGGCCATTATTTCTTCAAATATTTTTCTGTCCCCTCTTTTTTTTTAATTAAAAAGTTGTATTTGAAGGGTAGAGCAAGCAAGAGCAAGCAGGAGCAAGTGAGTGAGCAAAAGAGATATCTCCCATCTGCAGGTTCACTCAATTGCCTGATTGCCTGCAGCAGCCAAGGTTGAGACAGGTCAATGCCAGGAACCCAGATTTCAAAACAAATCACCTATGTGGGTGACAGGCACCTGAGTACTTGAGCCATCACCTGGTGCTTCTCATGGTGCACATTAGCAGAAGCTGGAATTGGCAGTGGAGCTGGGAATGGATCCCAGGCTGGGTCCTGAACTCCCTGATAGGAATTTGGGAATTCCAAGCAGCATCTTAGGGCCTGCTCCTGTGGCTCCTTCTTTAGGAACACCAATTATATGTATTTTGACCACTCAAAGTTATTCTGCAGCTCACTGTTTTTTCATGCATTTTCCTCCCAGTATTTCCCTCTGTGTATTTAGATAGTTTCTATTGCTATATCCTCCTCTACCATGTTATTAATATCATCTAGTGTATTCTCATTTATTTATTTGAAAGTGAGAGAGGAGGACCACACACACACACACACACACACAGAGAGAGAGAGAGAGAGAGAGAGAGAGAGAGAGAGAGAGAGAGGAGAGGAGAAAGAGGAGAGAGAGAGAACAGACAAAATTCTTTCCTCTGTTGATTTATTCCCCAAATGCTTTCAATAGCCAGGGCTGGGCCATGCTAAAGAAACACACACAGAACTCAATCCAAGTTTCTTGTGTAGGAAGCTGGGGACCAAGTGCTTGAGGCTTCCAGATTGCATGATAGCAAGAAGCAGGATTGGAAGTGGAACCAGGATTCTAACTCAGGCACTCTGGTATAGGATGCAGGTGCCCCAGGCAGTGTCTTAACTATGGTGCCAAATGACCATCCTCCATCTAGTGTGTTTTGAAGTGCAGTTGCATGTTTTTAAATCTGTATTTCTTCTGGGACATAGTTTAAAAAGTATGAATGTTTTATTCTCTTGAGACATGTACTAGACTTTGTTAGGCAGAATCAGAATTGGCCTGATTTTTCCTCAGGACAATGGCAATGACTTTCTCAATACTTTACCTGATGCTGCATGAATTAGGAGTTTCTCATTTTGTTCTCATTTTATTCCTGTTCCTGTGTGAACACTGATAATTGTTCTCATGCTTTTTTCCTGCAGCTGGTAGCATTTCTGAATGCATATACTGATTAATACTCAGCTGAAATCTCCCTAGGGACAAGCATAGTATGCTAAAAAGAAAACAGACTGGTGCCACGGCTCAATAGGCTAATCCTCCGCCTGCGACGCCAGCACACCAGGTTCTAGTCCTGGTTGGAGCACCGGATTCTGTCCCGGTTGCTCCTCTCCCAGTCCAGCTCTCTGCTGTGGCCGGGGAAGGCAGTGGAGGATGGCCCAAGTCCTTGGATCCTGCACCCCATGGGAGACCAGGAGAAGCGCCTGTCTCTCTTTCACTGTCCACTCTGCCTGTCAAAAAAAAAAAGTCTTGAATTATACAAGCTTGTATTTTAATTCCAGTTCTTTCAGTAACTAGTTGCATGATTTTGATCAACTTACTTACATTTTCTTAGCGTTTTCATTGGTAAATGGGAACAGTAATTTATGTGAATTGAAAATAAGAACAATAATGTCTGAGCAGAATGACTGATAGGATAAATATTACTTGGGTCTAGCACATCATTCAAAATTTGAAAGCAAAATTTCCCAGAAATGGATATTCTCTGTTCAACTTTATAAACAGCTATCACCTTCCAATTCAACTTCAGTAAAGAGGTACCAAAAAGATAAAACAAGATCACATTTTTAGTTTGAAAGCTGATTGAATCTCAGTGAAACTTCTCATTCTACCCTGAATAAATATTTTTATATTTCATTTTTTTCAACAATTCAATATTTTCTATATATGTGGAACATTAAATTACTTACTCTGGCCAAATATCTTTTCACATTTCTAAGCAACCTGACTGGAGGGAGAATTTTTTAGTTAGTATATCAGAATAACTTTTTTCTAAATCATCCACCATAATGTTATTTTTTCCAAAAGCACTAGCTGAATATTGTGTTTTCTTTTTCATTGAATTTTATTCAATTACATAGCCATATTTGGACTCATAAGTTTGATCTTATGACTGCTTTGCTATATTGTTTTATCTGAGTATAAAAAATTCTTCTCTCAGTTGACTTTTTCACTCCAGACTGAGGCATTGCTTCTTGTTTCATTTCAATGTTTCTGCTCTTTTCAAACTTTGCTATATTTCACTTTCACTTCACTCAGATGTTGCTGATACATTTTTTTTTTCTCACTGCAGGCAAATACTGCTTCAATGTTGCTATAGACAATGATGGCACAAGCCAGTATTTGATGAGGATTTGTTGAGATTATTGCCACTTTGGCTTTAATAATGTATGTGATGTTAGCCTTGATACCCACATTTTGTCTTATCTGATCCCTTTATCTATGGTTACATGATTACCCTATTTCCTCCTCTATGGGTTTCCAAGGATTATTTCATGCCAGAAAGACATGGGTAGATAAAAAAGCAGCAGTTATGGTAAGTTGCTACCAAAATTGATAATCTAGCCAAAATCTGCTATTTCTTTTTTGATATGTGCCTTGTTTTCTTTTGTTAATGTTAAGATTGATTTGGACAATATAAATTTTATATTACACAAATTTCACATTGAATTGAGCCATTTTGTTTGACATTTACTCTTTTTTTTTTTTTAAAAATGATTTATTTATTTATTTGAAAGGCAGAGTTACAGAGAAGCAGAGACACAGGCAGAGAGGGAGAGAGATCTTCCATCTATTGATTCACTCCCCAAATGGCCATAAAAGATGGAGCTGGGCCTATCCAAAGCTTGGAGCCAGTAGCTTTTTTGAGGTCTCCTACATGAGTGTTGGATGAGCCCAAGCCATCTTCTACTGACTTCTGGGGCCACAGCAGAGAGTTGGATCAGAAGTGGAGCAGCCAGGTCTTGAATAAGCACCCATATGGGATGCTGGCACTGCAGGTGGTGGCTTTACCTGCTATGCCACAGAGTAGGCCCACCATTTATTCTTTAAAAAACATGATTCTTAGAAAATTTATTTGAAAGACAGAGAGAGAGATGGAGAGTGGGGGAAGAAAGAGTTTCCATCTGCTGGTTTTCTCTCCAAATACCCTTAACATCCAGGGTTGGGCTAGGCTGAAACCAAGATCCTGGAACTTAATCCAGATTTCCTACATGGTAGCAGGAACCCAAGTACTTGATCTATCACCAATTAGCTCTCAGGTTTTACATTGGCAGGAACCTGGAATCAGAAATGTTGTTAGGACTCAACCTAGGCACTCCAAGTTGGGATGCAGGCATCTTAGGCAGTATTTTAACTGCTGTCTCAAATGTATACCTGTTTCCTTCTTTTTCGTTGTTTTTGCTATCATGTCTGTTTTGATTTTTTTGTTTTTCTGGATTAGCTCTTGCCTTGTGGTTCAGCCTGGTGTTGATCTTCATTTTATTTTCACTCTTATTTAGTAGTGTGAAATCATACAGTATTATAAGTAAATTATTAACCTGGCACAGGTTGGAATTTTAGCAGTTAATCATATTTCTGGTGGACAGATTCTGTCTGAAATGCATTTGCTGCAAATTCATAAGGATTTATTAAATACCTTCCAAGATTTTCACTGTGTTAACTACTACTGCTATTAGAAATTATGGCTATTGTCTTTAACAAGTTTATAGCTATTTAGAAGTATGTACAGGGCAACAACACATAATAAAGTGCTGAAGATACTGGTATGCATGCATATTATAGGATATAAGAAAACATGAAGAATAATATTGATTAGAATTATTCATTTAAAAAAACTTTTGAGAGTGGTGGAAGGGTAGGATTATGGGAATTAGTTTTATTGCATTCAAGGCCATTATACTTAAATCTGATATAAACAAGACAGTTTAGTGTTTACAAAACACCAAGATATAAATATTAAAAGATATTTATCTTTCAGATGATGTTCAGATTCTCAGTATGGTTCATGGAGGTGGCTTACTTGGAGACTGCATTCTTCTTAGCATTAGCAGAATTATGAATGAAAAGTATTTAAGCCACACACTGCATGTCTTAACTTTACTGGATGATGGGCATGCTGTACTCTACAATATGAGAAAAAAAGAATTTCTCTGCTCTTTAAGTAATTTTTCTCTGTTCCAGCAGCTGTGTTCACCTTAACTAACCTAGTGATATTTGCCAAAGTGTTATACAACTGTAAGATAAACAATCTATGTTTAAAACAAGTAAGACCATACTATGTTTTGCTATGACCTTGTGGGATGCCTTTTATTTGGGGAATCATTAATTCTGTTATCTGTCACATCCAAGGTTCATGGACTTGAATCATGGATGCTTCAATCAGTACTCAGGCAACTCTAGTTATCCAGTGGAGCCAAATACTATGTAACTTTCCTCCTCAGCTTCAGTCATGCTTCCTTTCAATTGTTTTTTCTTCTCAGTCACATTGTTTGCTACAAAATACTTAAGAGGCAGTAGCTCTAACCAATGTCTGTAATGATGCTTGTGGTGAACTGAGAATGTCTCTTGCAATGTCTTTTTTAAAAATTATTTATTTACTTATTTATTTATTCCCATATGGGAAGCCAACACTGCAGGTGGTGGCTTTACCGGCTACACCACAGTGCCGGACCCATGTGCTAGTCTTTATAATCACTTTATGAATATTAGCTCATTTAATATTACAAAATACCTGTGAAGTAGATATTATATTTTTATTTTACAGGTGAGAGAATCGAGGCACAAGGAGGTTAGGTAGAATTATGCAAATCACAGTGATATCTGATAGATTGGAATTCAAGCAGTCTGGTCCTATCATCAGTGATTTTTAACTACAATGTTATATTTATGGCGGGGAGGGGGGAGCAAAAGAAAGCAAAATGTCCAAGAAGTCCTCGGATGGTAAAGATTAAAATATCTACTTGCTTCTCATCCTTTCAAAAATGCAACTATGCACATAAACATGATTCAGAAGAAAGTAAGACATTTTGCATATTAATGTGTTATTCTGTGCCTTGCACTGTGTGAAGATCACCACATGTACCATTATTTTTATGTTCACAATCACCTGAGAAGTGGTGTTACTATATACAATCATATGAAATTGCCTGCAATTGACCTTTTCCTACTTTCATGAGTGTCAACATCCTAAGATTCAACCTACTATTGTTATTCTTAACCACTGAAGGAACAGAAGCTTGTCCAGCTAGTTTTCGAAGGTTACATAGATGGTGGATGATGGCACCAGTAATTTGAGATAAAGTTAATCAGACTCCAGACCTCTCACTTTTAACTAAGTTGCTATTCTGTTTCTGTATGTGCTGTTCCATAGAATTTTTTATTGCATGACTATGTGTCCTGCTCTTCTATGCCTAATGTGCATACTCATGTTTGCACATACTCCAAAAGATACTGCCTGTTCTGGTTCTTCTTAGGGTCAGTCTAAGGTCTTCCTAATCAAAGTGTAGTCTATGCATCAACAGCACTGGCAGTACTTGCTGGAAATGCAGAGTCTTGGGCTACATCCAGAATTATTCAAATAGAATCTGAAAAAGTGCACAAAAGCTTGAAAAACTGCACAAAAGCTTGAAGAACACTGCTTGGGCATAATGCATAAAGTATTAAGGTGTAAAACATTGGAATTTCTCACCTGGTGAGGAAAGTCAACACAACATTGCTTAAATTGAAAGATAGGGAAGAAATGAACCTTATTAAAATAAAGATGCTTCTTATGCATTTAGATACAGCCTGACAAGAGAAAATACACATCATGTTTATACAACTCAGATGTTGGAATCCTTGCTGAATAAGACAAGTGAGGTTACAAGGCTTTGTTTAATTGGTCAATTTTATGAGATTTCCTATTTCTTCTTTCCCTCATGTTGACCTTCTGTTTGTTCTGTCTGCACCAAAGCTTCATTCCTGATAATGTTGCCAAGTTTCCTTCTCCTACTTTTGTGGGGTTTAAAAAATAACAAGCTCAAAAAATGTGTAAATAAACAGTGTACTCTAATCCAATGGTATTTACAAGCTCTGATTCACTCCTATTAATTTTAGGGAGTAGCCTTCACTCATGCTGATAGAGAATTCAACAGGAATTTTTTTCTTAAATTAGGTAGAACGTGAATCAGGCCCAGGAAAATCCCAGTAGCTAGAATTTAGAGTTATTTTTTCAGGTTTGTTTATTTATTTAAAAGGCAGAATGACAACAAGAGAGAGAGTGAGATCGAGAGACTGAGAGGGAGAGAGAGAGAGAGAGAGAGAGAGAGAGAGAGAAAGGTCTTCCATCTGCTGACTCCCTCCAAATGCCGAGGCTAGGTCAGTTTGAAGCCAGGAGCTTGGAACTCCTTCTAGATCTACCACATGGGAAGCAGAAACCCAAGTTTTTGAGCCATTACCTGCTGCCTCCCAGGACATTAGCAAGAACCTGGATGGGAGGTATAGAGTAGCCTGGATTCAAACCTGGCACTTTGGTATGGGATGTGCGTGCCCTAGGTGGCAGCCCAACTTGCTGTGCCACAATGCCTACCTTTGGAATTGAGAGTTCTTAGAAGACTCAGCTAAGATTTCAGCCTAGGTACTAGCAAGGACAAGGATAACAGGAATAGTCAGGTACTGAGAAATATAGAAAAGAGATCAGACCTATATAATGTCTGATACAATCAGACCATCATTCAACTTGTGGTTTAAAAGAGCTATGGATTGCTCCTTCACCATGGGAAGGAGAATGTAATGAATTAATCAATTTTGGATTATGGAAATGAAATTGATAAATTAGAACAGATTAAGGATACATATAATTGTGATTATGTCAATCACTCATTTATTTTTTGCATATTAGATAAATTATTTTGTTTTTAATGACAAAGATAGCACCTGTTCAAAAACTCAACAGACAGACATTAGTGTAGTGCTTAAGGTGCCCATGTCCCATATTGCAGCGGCTGGATTTGATTCCTGGGAATAATTTCTTACTCCAGCTTCCTGCTAATGCAGATCAAAGGAAGCAGTCCTGATGGCACAAGTGATTGGGTTCCAGTCATACGGGTGGGAGACATGGATTAAATCACCAGTCTTAAATGGGGAAACTGCTAGCATTGAAAAGAGAACAAATGAGTGAGAGCTCTCTGTCTCTCAGATGAATTTAAAACTTTAAAAAAAAATGCTCATATGGTAAAAGGTGATATTCAGAGAAAGTTCCCATCTTCCTTATGGGGATATTCATAATTAATGTTATTCTTTCCTTGTGAATTTTTTTCCATGAGCTTCATTTCAAAATTGTTTGCACACTGAAAAATGGTTCACACAGCTTTCTGATCTTTTTGCCAAACAATATCTATTAGAAACTATTACATGTCAATGCATACAAAACTGTTTCATTATATTTTAAATTAAAAATTTTAACAGACATATAAAAGTTGCACAAATTTATGTGATATGATGTAATATTCCTTTACATGTGTACATTGTGAAATGTCCAATAAGGGTAAATATATTTATTTCATCAAGCATTTAACATCTCTTTGTAGTGAAAACATTGAAAATTCTTATAGTTTTTCTCTAGAAAAATAAACAGTACATTAACATCATCCATAGTCACCCTGCTGAGTAATTGATTCCCAGAACTTCTTACTCCTATCGAGATATAACCTAGTACCCATCATCAACATTTCTCAGTCTCTTCTCCCCCTCCCCCTTCCCAGACTCTGGTAACCACCATTATATTTTTAACTTCTAAGAGATCACCTTATTTTTAGATTCTGCATATGAGTGATATTGTGTTACTTATCTTTCTGTGCTTAGCTTGTTTCACTTAAAATAATGATCTCCAGTTCTATGTCTGTACAAATGCCGTTTTGTGACTGAATAGTATTCCACTGTGTATATGCATCACATTTTCTTTACCCATTCAACAGTGTATAGAAATTTAAGAGAGGGGGCGGGGTGAAAGGCCACAGGGGGTGGCAGCTGCAGCAGGAGCTGCACGTGTGGGGCAGTGCCAGCACCCTCCCGGCGGCGGTGGGAGACACCTCCCACCCCGTCCGGAGGCTCAGGGGGGGCTAGGCTGTCGCAGTCCCACGCTCCGCTCCCTGCCCAAAGCGAGGAGGCTGGCTGGTGGGGTTGAGTGGCCCGAGCTGAGGGCGCTGAGGGCTCTGGGCGGCCACAGGGACGGCATTGTTAGCGGCGGTAGCGACGGCCTCAGCAGGCGGGGAAGATGAAAGGCAGGCGGATCGAGCTGGGAGATGTGACACCATGCAATATTAAACAGTTGAAGAGGTTGAACCAAGTTATCTTTCCAGTCAGCTACAATGACAAGTTCTACGAGGACGTGCTGGAGGTTGGAGAGCTAGCAAAACTTGCCTATTTCAATATTTGCTGTAGGTGCAGTATGCTGTAGGGTGGATCATTCACAGAATCGGAAGAGGCTTTACATCATGACACTAGGATGTCTGGCACCTTACCAAAGGCTAGGAATAGGGACAAAAATGCTAAATCTGTGAAAAAGATGGCGCTTTTGACATTTTATCTGCATGTGCAGATCAGCAATGAATCGGCAGTTGACTTCTACAGGAAATTTGGCTTTGAGATTATTGAGACAAAGAACTACTATAAGAGGTTAGAGCAAGCAGATGCTCACGTGCTACAGAAAAACCTCAAAGTTCCTTCTGGTCAGAATGCAGATGTACTAAAGACAGACAACTGAACAAATTACAAATGAACTTTCTTGCACTTGCTTGTCACCAAATAAAAGACCCATTGATCCCCCCCCCCCGCCCTTTCTTTTAAAGCTTTCTTCCTTCCTTGTTCTTGTTTCTCCTCCTTTCTTTCCTTCTAGAATTTTCATTCTTTCAAGGACTTTAAAAATAATCATGTTTGCATTGTCTTAGTTCTCTTATTTTTTGTGAGGTAGTTTGATTGAAGGAAAGAGAAGGTAGATATGTATAGTTTCACATTAAGACATATGGTCCCAAAAATTTGGGTGTCAAATAATTTCAAAATTTTTAGCTGATTTTTTTTAATGTCCTGCTTTCACATTGAAGGTCAGAGCCTACAAAACCTTTCATTTCAAGAAGCAGCAGCGATATCTTGTTCTCTAAATCGTAGACAAGTTTAGTGTGTTTGTGGTACTTTGAATTTTTAAAGACTATTTGTGGGATTAATCCCTTGACATTGCCTTCACTCCACCTTTAGTCCTTCTGAGCAATCTCAGGAGTTGAACCATTGTTATCCTTGTTAGAAGTACTTGTGGGGACCACACAGCATGTGGCCTCTTAGTGGAAAACTACTGAGGCAGGGCTAAACAGCCCAGACCAGAGAGTACTGATAACACAACCTTGTGTGACCTTGTGCCTTAAGACCTTGTAACCTTTCCCCTACTTGCACAAGCATTGCAGCTACAAAATAAGCTCGCCCTCCTTCCCCCGCCCAACGTCCTGCCCTCCTAAACACCCCTCCTTCCCCCACCCGACACTCTGCCTTTATGATATATAAGTGTGTGGTTGAAAAATAAAATTTGCAGCTTGATCAGGACATGTCTTGCTGCCATCTTTGTGTCTCTTGTCCCTTTCATTCCCCATTCTAGGTACTTGGCCCCAGTTGACGTCCCGCGGGACGGGACAACTGGCGCCCAACGTGGGGCTCAAGTGCGGCCCTTGGAGTTCGAGTAAGATTGGAGGAACGTCGCCTTCCAGGAGGAAAACTTGGATCCAAGTGATTGTGTGACCAGCTCGGAACTGCCCACCCGAGATCATTAGCATCGGTCGAAGCTGAGGAGTGAAGACGGCGCAAGGTAAGTGACGGCCATGGGACAGGCATTATCGTCATGGGAAATGTTCATTTCGGGTCTCAGAGAGGCCCTCAAGACACGAGGAGTTTGGGTTAAAAACAAAGATCTAAAGGCATTTTTTGAGTAGGTAGAAAAATTGTGTCCCTGGTTCCCCAAGGAAGGAACAATTGACGAGGTCAAGTGGGAAAGAGTTGGAAGTTGTTTAAAGGATTTTCATGAAACCTTTGGCCCTGTAAAACTGCCTGTTATGGTTTTTTCATATCGGAACCTGATTAGTGACATTCTAAAAATCCATCACCTAATAAGACTATTAATGCCCTAGTAAGGGATGGTGAGGAGACGCTACAGCAATCCTCTCGACCTGCATCTAAATGCCCATCTGTTGTTCTGGATACACCCTCCACTGATGAGAACCCCAAAGATGAAATTAAGGAGCCCATTTCAGCCCCTCCTAATGGGACGAGCCAGTTATATCCTGCAATCCGAGACAAATTAGACCCAGACGAGGAAGCTGTTCTAGAGGAAGAGGTCGCACAGTATCATGATTCCGATAGACCCCCAAATGTCCTCACCCTCCCCATCTGTGCCCCGGCTCTCTATGACTTTAACCCTCCCGTGCCTGACTTGTCGCCCTTGTGACAGTCACTTCAGCACAGACTAGAGCACATCCAGCTCCTTAAGGAAATAAAATCCCTCAATGAGGAGCTCCACCACCTTGCCTTAGAGCAGCCCCTTACAAAACCTAAACAAGGTAAAGTCAGGTCCCAAACCCAACCCCTTCTAGCTTTCCCTGTAACCAGGAGACAAGTTGAAAGTTGCTCCCAGCCTGCCGCTAATGGGGAAAATGAGGCTGAGGAAAATTTACCCCCCCCCACTCGAGGGAAGATAGTGAGGAACCTGAGTCAGAGGATGAAGACCAGGACCCCAGTCAAGGACCTGGTAATGAACAACCGCCACCCTATAAAAAACTTAGTCTCTGATTTATTGAGAAACTTAGAACTGCTTGCACCCAATATGGCCCCACTGCTCCGTATACTCAGGCCTTACTGGAAAGCCAGAGTGCCCGGTGGCTTACACCTAATGATTGGGACTTCCTTGCCAGAGCTGCTCTCAATGGAAGTGACTATGTTCTGTGGAGGGCCGACTATGTTCATATTTGCAAAGAAATAGCCCAGCAAAATTCTGCTAAAACTTCATCTAAAAATTGGACCCTCAAAAAACTTTTGGGAGATGCCCCGTATGATTCCAACAATTCACAAGCCCAGTTACCTGATGAACTTCTGGCGCAGATTAAGTCTGCCCGACTAGGGGCTTGGAGAAAACTTCCTCAAAGGGGAGCAGTCACCGCCTCTTTGGCTAAGATTCAGCAGGAGCCCGACGAGCCTTATAGTGATTTTGTCTCGCGCCTTAATGTTGCAGCTGAGAGACTAGTTGGCCCAGGAGAAAATGGAAGTGCATTTGTTACACACCTTACCTTTGAAAATGCCAACCCAGCTTGCAAAGATATTCTTCGGCCTCATAAACATAAAGGTGATCTTTCAGAATATGTAAGGCTCTGCGCTGGTGTGGGATGGGCCCATACCATGGGCTTGGCAATTGGGACTGCACTCAAATTCACCCAAAATCCCTCCAAGGGGACCTCCACTTGCTATGCCTGTAAACAGCCCAGAAATTTTGCCCAGGAATGTCCAACTGCCTTATCAAACGGGCCCATGGCCCAAGGCAAGGCTCCATCTCCCCCAGACAGGCCTCTCCCCTCCACCCCATGCCCCCATGTGTGATGGTGTGATGTCTAGGGGTTATCACTGGGCAAACAAATGTAGGTCAAAGACTAATTCCTCAGGACAACCCCTCCCTCCTCACATCCTGGGAAACTCCCAGAGGGGCCAGCCCCTGGCCCCAGTATCTCAAAGGACAAACCCTGGGGCAGTACAGTTTGCCCCCTCCCAGCCTCAGGCTCAGCAAATGCCTCGGTAATTGTCTCCCTCCAATGAGCAACCCCAGGTAGTGCAGGACTGGACCTCTGTACCTCCTCCGATACAATATTAGATTCCACCCAGGGCCCACAAATTATCCCTACAAGGGTGCGGGGCTCCTTGCCTTCGGGTACCTGTGCTTTCATTCTCAGCTGAGGGTCAGCAACTCTTAAAGGCATTCAAGTTTTTCCTGGTATTATTGACAGTGACTTTACCAGGGAGATAAAAATCCTAGCAGCCGCTATTAACGGAGTAGCTGTTGTTCCCCAGGGTACCCGTCTAGCACAACTGGTTCTTATGCCTTTAAATACTGGAAATACATCCTCAAATTCTTCCAGGGCCCGAGGCATTACCCCTTTGGGCTCCTTGGATGCTTATTGGGTTCAGCCGATTACAAAAATAGGCCTGTGTTAACCCTTACTATTGAAGGAAAGGATTTCAAGGGCATTTTGGATACAGGGGCGGATGCCACAGTCATATCTCAAGATCATTGGCCCGCCCATTGGCCGCTGACTGCATCTCTCACCATTTGCAAGGTATAGGCCAGTCCAATAACCCCCAAGTCAGCTCAAGGGTGTTTTAACAGGTTTCCTGGTAATAGTACTCAATGAAACAACAATGGGTAATTAGTACTTGTTTTAGATGAATGTAATTTTAATTTTAATTAAATTCTAGTAGAAATGTATCAGCATCTTAAGTCATTTAGGTGTAACTGCTAATTTATTGTAAACTCTTGTATACTCAACATGTTAAATTTGTGTTAAAAATGTTATAGAAATGTACATTTGGTAAGGAAGGTTAAAAGGAAAGAGTTATTTTAAATAAAGAAAGAACAAGGTTTGTAAGATTGACTTTATCTTGATGGCTAGTTTACTCTAGACTGGAATGAAATGATGGAATGTTTCAAGTAAGTTGAAGAAGGTGTGTGGAAGTCACAGAAGGTTACGAAAGAAATCTTGGATCTTAATAAGGAAGCCACAGAGGCCTAAAGAGTTAAATGCTCTGTAAAATCCTACAGGTGCTTTCAAAAAGCGCATGCTTCTTGTTGAGTTTATAATAAGTTTATAATTTTAAACGTAAAGTCTTTTGTCATCCATAGTTTTATATATCAGGTTTGGTACTCAGAAAACTAAAGTATTGTTGGTTCTGTGCTTAGCTGTCCTCCTATAGGTTCTGATGGACTTTTTCCAGCCACATCTATTGTTACAGATGGGTTGTCCAGCAGGATGGCTGCCTTTGTGGCAGACAACCATTCCCATGTTTTAAAACATCTTATCAGTCGGCCCAGTTGATTGAGCTGTATGCCATCCTTCAAGTCTTTACACAGTTTTCCAGTCAGGCTGTAAATATTTATACTGATAGTGTATATGTAGCTCACTCCATTCCGTTACCTGAAACTTCTCCTTTTCTTAAAACAACTTCCAATGCTATGCCCTTGTTTATACAAATTCAAAAGCTAATATGAGAAAGACAACAGCCTTTCTATTTGGGACATAATAGGGCGCACACAAGCTTACCAGGATCACTCTCAGAAGGTAATGCCCAGGCAGATGCTGCCACAAAGCCTACCTTCCCCACAAGTGTGGACACAGTGCAAAAACCTCAAAACTCAGAAGGTAAGGCCCAGGTAGATGCTGCTACAAGGCTTACCTTCCCCACAAGCCTGGGCACAGTGCAAAAACCTCAAAACTCAGAAGGTAAGGCCCAGGTAGATGCTGCTACAAGGCTTACCTTCCCCACAAGCCTGGGCACAGTGCAAAAACCTCAAAACTCAGAAGGTAAGGCCCAGGTGTTAGGTAGGAAGTTAGTTATGAGCTTATGTGTGTGTGACATAAAGGCCTAAGGAAAAGACATCTATGTCCAGCATATGCATCTGCACCTCAGTCATCCCGGCAACATTCCAGGGGCAGTCAGGCCTCCGCATCCTACCCTGCCCCTTCTACCTGATAACCTGCCTGGTGGGGGTCCCTGCCCCTTCTCCCAGGTACAGCCCAGTATCTGCATTTCAAACACCCTGCTCCGGATCCCCACTCTCCAGGAGGTCTTGCTCACCCTTCCTCCAAACCCAGGATGGCGCCAGCTAGCCTTCCTCCTGTCTGATACCTTCAGGGAAAAACTCAGATAGGAGTTTTTCTATTTACATCCAAAAAGCCCTTTGTTCCAAGAGGAGCAGAGGTGGGAAGCAAGACCCATCTCCTTAAAAAACCCCTGGCCTCAACCGGACTGCGCGCTCAGCCCTCTGCCTGTCTGCTGAGCCGCCCGCCTGACCTGGTCAGGTGTACTCTCTCTCCACTGCCCCATTCCCCCCGCACTCTCTCTCAGGTCCTGTCTGGAGAGGTGCCCATCCGTTTGTACGGATGTCCCTTCCCTAATAAACTTTGCTATTTTACCTCCCACTCTTTGTCTCACGCCTGAATTCTTTCTTGCGCAAAGACAAGAACCCTGCAAATTTCTCCGGTAACACAGGTAGATGCTGCTACAAGGCTTACCTTCCCCACAAGTGTGGGCACAGTGCAAAAACCTCAAAACTCAGAAGGTAAGGCCCAGGTAGATGCTGCTACAAGGCTTACCTTCCCCACAAGTGTGGGCACAGTGCAGAAACCTCAAAACTCAGAAGGTAAGGCCCAGGTAGATGCTGCTACAAGGCTCACCTTCCCCACAAGCGTGGGCACAGTGCAGAAACCTCAAAACTCTGAAGGTAAGGACCAGGTAGATGATGTTACAAGGCTCACCTTACCCACAAGCCTGGGCACAGTGCAAAAACCTCAAAACTCAGAAGGTAAGGCCCAGGTAGATGCTGCTACAAGGCTCACCTTCCCCACAAGCATGGGCACAGTGCAAAAACCTCAAAACTCAGAAGGTAAGGCCCAGGTAGATGCTGCTACAAGGCTCACCTTCCCCACAAGCGTGGGCACAGTGCAAAAACCTCAAAACTCAGAAGGTAAGGCCCAGGTAGATGCTGCTACAAGGCTCACCTTCCCCACAAGCGTGGGCACAGTGCAGAAACCTCAAAACTCTGAAGGTAAGGACCAGGTAGATGATGTTACAAGGCTCACCTTACCCACAAGCCTGGGCACAGTGCAAAAACCTCAAAACTCAGAAGTTAAGGCCCAGGTAGATGCTGCTATAAGGCTCACCTTCCCCACAACTGTGGGATCAGTGCAGGAAGCTCGAAACTTGCATAGGTTACATCACTTAAATGATCAATCTCTCTGTTTGTTTTGTAAAATTTCATGAGAACAGGCTTGTGAAATAGTCAAAAAATGTCCCTCATGCATTACAAGCCAACCTGTACCTCATTTGGGAGTCAATCCATGTGGTCTTCTCCCTAATCAACTGTGGCAAATGGATGTTACAAACTTCCCAAAATTTGGCAAACTAAAGTATATTCATGTCTCTATAGACACCTACAGTGGCTTCATCTTTGCCTCCCCCCATACAGGAGAAACTGCTAAGGATGTTATCTCTCACCTTATCTCAGCTCTTCTGTACTGGGAAAACCTGTTAAAATTAAGACAGATAATGGTCCTGCTTATGTCAGCGCTAAGTTTAAACAATTTTGTGAAGCATTCCACCGTTTTTGTAAGTAGGGATAATTTAGCTTATACCATTTTACCAACAAATTGGACCGGTAATTGTATGCATGCTATACTTCTTCCCAATGTAGAAATTATTGATGAAAATACCCCTGTCCCTTTTCCTTCCTTTGATTATATTGCAGGAAGGCAATATATTGATTGTTACTAGTGGCATTAACTTTGAGAGTTGGGCTGGTGAGATTAATTTTTTTTAATATCCCAGCTAGAGATATGGCCTTTAACTGACCTAAAGAAGTTTGTTGTGATTTAAGTTTTTTCTCCTCTTATTTTTCTTCAGTAAATCCAGTAATAGTTTCATATTAAAAATGGAATTGATGTCCTTATAGGTCAATGCCCTTAAAGAATCCTGAAGCAGATGTTTCTTCTTGGACATATTAAAAAATAACCTAAAAGGAAGCATAGATGTGCTTGTGGCACAACAAACACATTTAATGTTGACTATGCAGGCTGTTAAAAGTGTGACCATCAATCATTTGCTAATACAGGTAAGAATATCTAGACAGTATTTTTGAGAATAATATAGCTGTACTATTTCTTATCTGTTGGAGAACATCTCAGATTTGCTTAGACTCTGTGCCTATGTATTTTGAGTTGAAGAATTTTGGGTAAGGGGAATTGTTAAACATAGTGCCTCTATTCTTGGAAAAGTAGAAGTACAAAGTGTTAATAATGCAGATATCACTGTGACCTCTTCTACTGATATGACTGGTTTATGCCAGATAGTTTTCTGGCAGTTAGTGAGTGACTTTGACATATTGAAGACTTTTGTGAGATAGGAAATATCTGAAATATTCATGTTTTCCTCCCATAGTCCCATCTCCAATATTTAGAACAGATTGCCAGTATTGATGATGGAAAAAATCCTCTCATTAAACTTTAAAACCGTGTAAAGGGCTTGGACTTAAGTGGAATATTGATTCATAATACTTATCCTGTTATGTAAATGCTGATATGAGGTTTCATCTCCAGATATGTTAAATGACAATAATTATGCAAAGTGCTTATGTATACTTTATAATGTTAAGTTTTTGTTTGAGAATGTGAAAGTACAAAGTACAATAGACTTTACCAGACTTAACTGGGTGCCAAGAATAATACAGAAAAGAAAGATAATCGATGAGTGAGTTTATAGGGTTCTCAACTCCAGATAGTTAAATGTAGAAAAGACCATACAGGTTTTTAGGGTATCAGTTTCTTAGACGTTTAAACAGTCCAAATCTAAGGTTAGAAGAAAAGTTTAGTAGTTAAGCACCTTTATATTCATGGATAAGTTTCAGCTTGGTTTTGCCAAGAAAAGAGTGCTTAAGTCACAGAAGGCATAATTAGTTTGAAGAATTCAGCTTTTTTGTAAACTTACAGATATCAATATAGATTTTGATATATAAATGACACTGCCTCTATTTCTATAACTATTTAACCTGGACTGTCTAATCATTCCTATGAATGTATCCCTAAATGTTGTTATTGAGAAACCGAATAGCTGCCTCTTTATTAAGTACATGTTATTTAAGGAAGAAAAAAATTTTGAATTGAGTGTTTAGGTTCCCTATCATTATGGAATTTCTTTTTCTACACTAGTCAGTGCCTTAATCTAAATTGTAAATGTTTGTAAAGGGTTAATTGTCCTACATCAAACTTGTATTCTGTCTACTTATAGAGGAAAAAAGAGGAAGTGGAACAGGTAGAAGCTAGGTCTAGTTCATATGCCTATGAATCAGTACACTCCCACGGGCTCTTCGGCCATATCCAAATGACTTAAGGGCTGATTCTGAGGCCAGAGTGCTATTTAGGACATCTGCCATTCAATGAGTCTGCTGTGTATCCCGCTTCCCATGTTGGATCATTCTCTCCATTTTTTATTCTATCAGTTAGTATTAGCAGACACTAGTCTTATTTGTGTGATCCCTTTGATTCTTAGTCCTATTAGTGTGATCAATTGTGAACTGAAATTGTTCAATTGGACTAGTGAGATGGCATTGGTACATGCCACCTTGATGGGATTGTATTGGAATCCCCTGGCATGATTCTAACTCCACCATTTGGGGCAAGTCCGATTGAGCAAGTCCCAAACTGTACATCTCCTCCCTCTCTTATTCCCACTCTTATATTTCACAGGGATCACTTTTCAGTTAAAATTTAAACACCTAAGCATAATTGTGTGTTAATTACAGAGTTCAACCAATAGTATTGGAACAAAAAAATACTAAAATGGATAAAGTATTACATTGTACAACAACAGTGAGCACAAAAGCTGATCAAGTCATTGTTTCTCATAGTGTTCATTTCACTTCAACAGGTTTCCCCTTTGGTGCTCAGTTAATTGTTGCCTATCAGGGAAAACACATATTTGTCTCTTTGGGACTGGCTTAATTCACTCAGCATAATGTTTTCCAGATTACTCCATTTTGTTGAAAGTGATTGGATTTCATTGTTTTTGACTGCTGTATAGTATTCTGTAGAGTACATGTCCCATAATTTCTTTATCCAGTCTGCTGTTGATGGGCATTTAGGTTGGTTCCAAGTCTTAGCTATTGTTTATTGAGCTGCAATAAACATTAATGTGCAGACAGTTTTTTGTTTGCCATTCACTTTCAGTCTGTATGCATTTTTGTTGGAAATATGTGTTTCTTGTAAGCAGCAAATAGATGGGTTTTGTTCCTTAACCCAATCATCCAATCTGTGTCTTTTAACAGGACAGTTCAGGCTATTAACGTTCAATGTGACTATTGATAAGTAGTAACTTTGCCCTGCCATTTGCCAAAGATATTTTCTAATATATGCTTTGAACTTCCTGTGATCTTTTGCTGTGATGTTTCCATCCTTTACCTTCTCTCATATTGATTACCATGTTTCTGTGTTTCTGTGTGTAACACATCTTTAAGCATCTTTTGCAGGGCTGGACGAGTGGCAACAAATTCTTTCAATTTTTTTTTTTCTATGAGAGGCCTTTATTTCACCTTCATTCACAAATGAGAGCTTTGTAGGATATAATATTCTGGGCTTGCAATTTTCTCTCTTAGTACCTGGGGTATGTCTCGCCATTCTCTTCTAGCCTGTAGGGTTTCTGATGATGAATCTGCTGTGAGTCTAATTGGAGATCCTCTGAGAGTAATCTGACGTTTCTCTCTTGCACATTTTAGAATCTTTTCTTTCTGTTTCACTGTGGTGAGTTTGATTACAATGTGTCATGGTGAGGATCTCTTTTGGTCATGTTTACTAGGGATTCTATGAGCTTCCTGTACTAGAATGTCTCTGTCCTTCTCCAAACCCGAGAATTTCTCTGCAAGTATCTCACTAAAAAGGCCTTCTAATCCTTTCTCTCTCTCCATTCCTTCAGGAACTCTTAGGACCTGAATGTTGGGTTTTTTAATAGTATCCTGTAGATTTCTGACAATATTTTTTAGATTGCTAATTTCCTCTTCTTTTCTTTGGTTTGCTTGTATACTTTCCTGTTCTCTGTCTTCTAAGTCCGATATTCTCTCTTCTGTTTCACTGACTCTGTTTTTAAGGCTCTCCAATGTGTTTTTCATTTGATCTATTGAGTTCTTCATTTCATTTTTTTTTTTTTTGACAGGCAGAGTGGACAGTGAGAGAGAGAGACAGAGAGAAAGGTCTTCCTTTTGCTGTTGGTTCACCCTCCAATGGCCACCGCGGTTGGCGCACTGCGGCCGGTGCACCGTGCTCATCCGATGGCAGGAGCCAGGTGCCAGGTGCTTTTCCTGGTCTCCCATGGGGTGCAGGGCCCAAGCACTTGGGCCATCCTCCACTGCACTCCCGGGCCACAGCAGAGAGCTGGCCTGGAAGAGGGGCAAGCAGGACAGAATCCGGCGCCCCAACTGGGACTAGAACCCGGTGTGCCAGCACCGCAAGGCGGAGGATTAGCTTGTTGAGCCACAGCACCGGCCCATTTCATTTTGATTTCTCTTCACTCTCACACTTTCCTGTTCTACTGGTTTCTGCATTTCATTTTGATTCCTCCTTAAGATTTCATTTTCTCAAAGGAGATTTTCTATCCTTTCCAGTAAGGAATTTTGTAGCTCAAGCATTTGTTTTTGAAAAATTCTAATTGTTCTTATCACAAATTTTTTGAAATCCATATCTTGCATTTCTTCCATCTCATCATCTTCATAATCTTGGCTTGGGGTGTCTTGCTCATTTGGGGGTGTCATAATATCTTCCTTGTTCTTGTTTCCTTGGTTTCTGCATTTGTTGCTTGGTACTGTGGAGATATTCTTTGGGTCTTCCCTCGCTGTGGTGTTTTTTCTCGTTATACTATGACTCTAGATTAAGTGGACTGTCTGCTTTTGATGGAGCCTTAGAGGCTTGAGATGGGTGTGGCCTGAGAGCTCTGCTGGTTTTCAGGGTTAAGGGTGTGCCAAAGGTGACACTCCCAGGTTAGGTGTGGTAAATCTCTTGTTCTTTCTTTCTTTTTTTGATATGAATGGCAAGTAATTCCGCACAGCTGAGTGGAATTGAAGGTAGTTAGCAGGTAAATGATATACCCATGGGAGCCAGAAATCAGAAGCTCTTTCCCAAGGACCACACAAGGAATCTGTGCTACCCTCCATGTGGGCTCAAATTCTCCTGCAATCTCCCACTGGGTTGCCAAGGTTACCCAATTGTAGTGTCTCTGGAGAATACTCACGTGAATTCCGTGAGTTCTCTCCCCCACCGTCTCTTTTTTTCACAGTCTCAGTTCATTAGCACCACACATTCACTAGGTCCTAATCTCCTGCCCCCTCCCCCCGCAGTGTCAGGTTTTTCTGCTTGGTTGAGGGTGGGTAGAGTGCTGAGGAGCGCTTATGACATATGTCCAAAATGGCACCTGCTCTTTGTCTTTCTCGCCTTTGAGAGGTGAGCGGAGAGAGAGAAACTCGTGTCCGTATCAGTCACTCTTTTTTTCCTCTCTCTTCTAGTTAGCCTGGTGAAATTTTCCCCATGGGGTTTCAAGCCTTGTTCCTTCTAGTCTCCTCTTTCTGCTTGTCCGCTTGTGTCTCAGGTTGTTGAGGTTCGGCTCACCTCGCGTTCCAGCACTGGTGTGTTGAATCTGCCGCTGGTGTCCCGAACTGTGGGCTCCCACGCTCTCCATGCAGGTCCACTGTGAATGACTAGATCCAGAAGAGTTTCCTCTGCTGTTTCTTCCCCTACTCTTCCTTGAACCTGCAGTATCTCTACTTTTATTAAATGGTCTCTTCCCTGACTATCAGTGTGCTCCCTTCCTATTCCGCCATCTTGCTGCTCCCTTGAAGCCAGGACTTTCAATGGCACTCTTATGGAGTGCTGGCATCACAGGTGGCAGCTCAACCTGCTGCCCCACAATGGCAGCCACCAGATGCCTCTTTGAAAGATGAGTTTCATTTCCCTTGGATATATGCCCACAGTGGGATTGCTGGATCATACAGTAGTTCTACTTTTAGTTTTGTTCCTTTCCATAATGGCTATATTAATTTATATTTCTACCAACAGTTTGCAAAAGTTCTCTTTTTTCTACATCTTCAGAAACACTTGTTATCTTTTGTCTTTTGATAATAGTCCATAACAGATATCATCAGTAAGATGATATCTCTTTGTGGTTTGATTTTCATTTCCATAATGCAAATTAGAGTAGTGATGTTGAACATTTTTTCCATGTACTTATTGGCCATTTGTATATCTTCCTTTAATAAATGTGTTTATATTTAATTCACTTTTAATTGGATTATTGTTATTATTTTTGCTATTGAATTATTTGAGTTCTATACATATATCCTTTATCAGATGTATAGCTTGAAATTTTTCCCTTCTTCTGCAAATTATCTCTTCACTCTATTGATGGATTTCTCTGTGGAGCAGAAATTTGATGAAATCCCATTTCTACTTTTTTAAAAAGTTCATTTATTTTATTTTATTTATCTGATAAAGTGATAGACATATCTTCCATCTGTGTTTCATTTCCAAATGCCTGCAATAGCCAGGAGTGAGCCAGAACAGACCCAGGGGACAGAACAAACCCAGACCATCCAGGTCTCCAACATCAGGGACCTAGGTACTTAAACCATCATCTGCTGCCACCTAGGGTGTGTATTAGCAGGAAACAGGGTAGCTGGACTCAAACCAGTCACTCTGACATGGGATGCAAACATTCTAAGAGATGACTTAACCTATCATATCATTTCATGGACTCCTTCTTTAGCTCTTGTTTCTTGTGCTTTTGGAGTCTGTAGCTACATATTTTCTTCTACTAGTTTCAGGTGTTTTATGCTACTAGTTTTTTCAAAGTTTCAGGTATTACATTTCAGCCTTTAATCTACTTTGGTTAATTTTTGTACATGGAGAGACAGATCCTGGTTTTACTCTTCTGCATGTGAAAATCCAGTTTTCCCAGGCCCATTTATTAAAAAAAAAAAAAACTATCCTTTTTTTCTCTATACATGTTTCTTCTAACACATATGTCAAAGATCAATTGGCTTTTAATGTGTGGGTTTACTTCTAGAGTTTATACTCTGTTCCACTGGTCTGTGATATGTTTTTATGATATAGCCTGCTGTTTGATTACCATGGCTTTGTAATATATTTTGAAGTCAGATAGGTAACGCTTCCTGCTTTATTCTTTTTACTCAAGATTACATTTACTATTGGGGATCTTTTGGTAGTGTTTTTATTAGTTTTCTGAAAAAATGTCATTGAGATTTTTACCTCATTATTTTTAATGGCTTTATAGTGGTTTGTTGGATGTTTGGATAGTCTGATGGTTTACTTAATTAATCGTCTATTGATGGATGTTAAGGTTTGCTTGAGTCCTTTGCTTCAACATGCTTGTGGGCTTGAGAGAGATGATATAACATGGTTAGGAACAGACACTCTGGAGATAAGCTACTTTGACTCAAATCCCAGTTCTATAAAACTTCAGTTTGTAGGGAAATGATTTTCTCTTCTGTGACTGAGTTATAACTCTAGGATAAATTTATAAAGTAAAATTTCTAGGTCCATGAGTTGATGCATTCACAATTGTGATGAATATTGTCATGTTGCCCTTCATAAGTGACCATTCAAAGGATAATTGTGCCTTTTCTTCCACTACTCCTTTGAGTGTGTTTGGAAATGAACTTTTTAAAAAAAAATAAGATTTATTTATTTATTTGAAAGGCAAAGTTACAAAGAAGCAGAAGCAGAGAGAGAGAAGTCTTCCATCTTCTGGCTCACTCCCCAAATGGCTGCAATGTCCAGAGCTGGGCCAATTTGAAGCCAGGAGCCAGGAGCTTCTTCCAGGTCTCCCACATGGGTGCAGGGGCCCAAGGATTCGGGCCATCTTCTACTGCTTTTCCAGGCCATTGCAGAGAGTTGGATCAGAAGTGGAGAATCCGGGACTTGAACCAGCACCCATATGGGATGCCAGCATTGCAGGCAGGCAGTTTTACCTGCTATGCCACAACACTGGCCCCCACTTATTTTTTGTAATTCTGTTTACTAAACAGTTAAAATATTTGCTTCTGGTGAAACTTGGAGAGGATTAAAGAGACGAAAGTAGAATAATAAGATTATTATGTGTCTTACAGAAAACATCTATGTGTTCACAGATAAAATATAAAATAAATTTTGCTAAATATACTCTCTAGCAACTTGATTTTCTCCCTTAACAACATTATTTTTAAGATTTGACTTGGTTACAAAATATAGTACTATAAATCTGTTTCTTGATTCCCAAGTGAGTCATTGGATCCCTTGAGATGCTAATTTCAGTGGAGGTCCTAGCAGGAAATGCCACAGTTAGAAACATAAAACCAAGTAATGATTTTTTTTTCTAAACCTTTCCAAAGACTAATAAATATGCATGTGTATCATGTAACACTTGATTCAATTCTCTCTAAAAGAGTACTAAGACATTCTAGAGCTGCTATTATGTGCCATAGCTATCCTAGGTATTTCTATGTATTTTTATTTAACACAACACTGGTGATGGGTCCTGCCACTGTCTCAACCTCTCTACAGATCCATTCTGTTCCTAGAGAAAACACCATAAATTTTTACTATCAAGAGCACAGAAGGTAAAATTTTATTACTGTGCTAGGGATTTCTTCAAAATGGTCACATTTTATGTTTTTTGTTATATAAACACACATACACAAATAGATAACTGTGAAATATTGAATATGTTCATTTACATCACTATAACAACCATTTTACTACTTATAGATATCTCATAGCATTGTGTTGTATCCCATACATATATATCACAGATTTTATCTAAAAAAAGGTGGCGAATGTGGTAGAGATCTTAAGTGGTCCTGTGGGTTTCATTGTAAGTAAAAGAATATTTTTTTTCTGAGTTCTCAAGAAAGGGGGATCTCAAAATAAATGCATGATTTTCCTGGGAACGACAGGGATTAAATGGTGAGAGAACATGCTATTCGGAGGCAATGGGAAGCTGTAAGAGGAGAGGTGTGATGGATGTTTATGCACCATCTTGTTTTCATTACTTGTTTTTTTTGTTGGCTTGCATTTACAGGTAGTCCAAAAATGGAAATACAAAGAAGATTCCAATGGAAAATACTTCTCTTTGACATTTCTTCTAAGCAATTAGTTACAACTGATGCTTGGTTTTCTTTTTGTTTGTTTTGCTTTGTTAATTTTATTTATTTATTTGAGAGGTAGAGTTACAGACAGTGAGAGGGAGAGATAGAGAAAAAGGTCTTCCATCCACTGGCTCACCCTCCAAATGGTCACAACGGCTGGAGCTGGACTGATCTGAAGCCAGCAGCCAAGAGCCAGGAGCTTCTTCCAGGTCTCCCACTCAGGTACAGGGGCCCAAGTGCTTGGGCTTTCTTCTACTGCTTTCCCAGGCCATAGCAAAGAACTAGATTGGGAGAGGAGCAGCTGCAACTAGAACTGGCGCCCATATGGGATGCTGGCGCCCTAGGCAGAGGATTAACCTACTGTACCCAGTAGGCCCCTGATGCTTGTTTTTAAAAAGTAATTAATTAATAGTGCCTCCTTGGGACTGGGCTTGTAGTGCGGTGGGTTTAGCTACTGTCTGCAATGCCAGAATCCCACATGAGTACTGGTTCAAATCCTGGCTGCTTCACTTCCAATCCAACTCCTTGCTAATGCACCTGGGAAAGTAGCAGAAGATGGCCTGAGTGCTTGGGTCCCTGCACTCATGTGGGAGATCCAGATGGAGTTCTAGGCTCCTGGCTTCAGTCTGAGCTAGACCTGGCCATTGTAGCCATTTATGGATGAACCAGTGGACAGATGATCTCTTTCTCTCTGCCTCTCCTTCTCTTTCTGTAATTCTGCCTTTCAAATAGATAAATACTAAAAAATTAGTGTCCAAAATAACCTGGTTGAGGGCATATTTCTTATAAATATCCATTTAAATTATTGACATAAATGGTAGGTAGGTACTGTACACACTGTTCAGAGCCTTGCTTTTTTTTTTTTTTTTGACAGGCAGAGTGGATAATGAGAGAGAGAGACAGAGAGAAAGGTCTTCCTTTGCCATTGGTTCACCCTCCAGTGGCCACTGCAGCCGATGCGCTGTGGCCAACGCACAGCGCTGATCCGATGGCAGGAGCCAGGTGCTTATCCTGGTCTCCCATGTGGGTGCAGGGCCCAAGCACTTGGGCCATCCTCCACTGTACTCCCGGGCCACAGCAGAGAGCTGACCTGGAAGAGGGGCACCCGGGACAGAATCCGGTGCCCCGACTGGGACTAGAACCCGGTGTGCCGGCGCTGCTAGGCGGAGGATTAGCCTAGTGAGCCTCGGCACTGGCCTCAGAGCCTTGCTTTTTTATTAGCAGTGTCTGACAATGTTTTCACACACACACACAAAAAAAACATGTTAAGCTGGCTCTTACTTTTCATAATAGTATAATATTCTATTGCCTGTGTATACCATAATTTAATTAATCTTCTAATTAATGAATTAATAAATATACAGCATACATGTGTAAAGCATTCATTTTAGTAGTGTATATTTTATATATGTAGCATTAGAAAATGAAATTGCTATGTATCTCTAGGAAAAATTTTGTAAAATCAGAATTCATAGGCAAAAGGTAGCTAATAATTTTATCAATATTATAAAATTTTACTTTAGAGTGCAACAATTTATATCCACATCAACAGTGTGTAAGAGTGTGCATTTCCCTATACCACACTCAAGACTCTACTTTGCAAACCTTATAGATATCTGAGAGAATTCTGCTATGTTATTTTCTCATTTCTAATTGTGGTAAAATATACATAAAAATACCATCTTATCCATTTTAATCATATAGCTTGATAATGTTAGGTGATTGTACATTTTTGCACAACCAATCTCTGGAATGTTTTCATCTTATAAAACTGAAACTCTAAACACTAAACAAGTCTCCATTTTCTCCTCTGACAGCAGCCTCTGGTAACAGCTATTCTTTCTGTTTCTATGAATTGGATCACTCTAAATGTACTATTATAGGTGGAATCATACAGTCTTTTTTGTGAGTGGCTTATTTCACTTAGCATTACATCCTCAAATTTCATCCATGTTGCAACGTGTATCAGAATTTCTTTCCTTCTTAAGAGTGAATAATCTAGACATCATGTTCTCTCAGAGGTTTCCTTGGAATTGGAGGTATTTCCTCAAAGTGGATCATAAAATGTTGCCTTGATTTGAGTCTGATACTAGAACCAAGAACAAAAGTGATATTATGGAACCATAAGTTAAGGAGAAACCATTATTAAAACAGCAATCTTAATAAAGAGAAAATATTAATCTCTTCAACCTGTGGAATCTCTTGTCATTCTAATTTATTCTGGATTTTGTTCTTTTTATAAAGATGAAAAGTAATTCTTACATGCCAGTATAATTCATTATTTGTGTTAATACTTCACGTGTTAAATAACCAGAAACTCAACCATTGCCAGAAAAAAAGAGCAATCTACAGAAAAATACATGTTTAATGTCAAGATATGGCCACTTTCTATGAGTTTAAAAGTTGAACATATTTTTAGCATATGGTGCACTTAAAACATAAAAATTAGGGACTATATTTTAATAAGAACAAGTTAGATTGAGAAATTATATGTGATTGCCATTGCTGGCAATTGTGATAATTCCCTTGGGATTGATGTATAACAGCTACCTAAATTCTCCTTCTGATGATGCAGGCTTATATGAAGTTGACTTTTTCCATTGGTTCCTTATTCTTTCTCTTTTCTTTTGAAAATAAGAATCCAAAATGCCCTCAAGGGATAGCCTGTTTCAAAATCCTCACAGCTTCTGTGGCATTCCCTCTTGGCAGTCAGGATGCATAGCACAAGGTTGACAGTGGTTCTGCATATGCTTAGGTCTGTCTACTGTGTATATACTTATTGTTTCTTAATAAATTTTATGGAAAACTTAAAGGATGAATTTTAAAAAAATTCACTACTAGAGCTGACGCTGTGGCGCAGTGGGTTAACACCCTGGCCTGAAGCACCAGCATCCCATATGGGCACCAGTTCTAGTCCCGGCTGCTCCTCTTCCAATCCAACACTTTGCTGTGGCCTGGGAAAGCAGTAAAGGATTGCCCAAGCACTTGGGCCCCTGCACCAGTGTGGGAGACCTGGAAGGAGCTCCTGGCTCTTGGCTTCGGATCAGCACAGCTCTGGCCATTGGCAGCCATCTGGGGAGTGAACCAGCAGATGGAAGACCTCTCTCTGCCTCTACCTCTCTCTCTAACTCTGTCTTTCAAATAAATAAAATAAAATAAATCTTAAAAAATGAAAAACTTCACTACTTTAGTTAAAATTTGTTGAAGAAAATATTTCTTCCTATTTGTGAATGGCTTTTTAGGGATAAGTAGAGTGTAGGATTCCATAAAGAGACAATCAATGACATTTGTATACAAGAGACCTTCAGAAAGTTCATGGAAAATGAGTATCATGAAGACATTATGCATGAATTTCAAATTTTTTGCACAAAAGTAATATAAACATATGAAGGGGTGCTTATTAGGGGAATTGGAACACATGATTTTGGCAGCTACGAAGTCCCCCAGCAGGTCATCTCTAAGCTGGGGACCCTGGGATGAGGTAGCGTGACTTAATCTGTACCCAAGGAGCCAAGGGCATTATTCCTCATTAGAGGCTGAAAGTCTGAAGGCCACTGGTGTTAAATCCTGGAGTTGATCCAAAGTTCTGATGTCCAAGAGGAGAGAAGTACATCTCAGGTCTCAGTCACAGAGACCAATTCACCATCTATATTTTTTTCTCTCTGGGGTCTCCAGCCAAGTGATGATGCCTGCTCACGTTGAGAACAGGTCTTCTCCCACCTTCCATCCCCAGGCCAGATGCACAGGTTAATATCTTTTGAAAACATTCTTACAGACACACCTAAAGAAAAGGTTTTACAGGTATTCCTTAATTCAGTCTAGTTGGCACCTAAAATTAACCATCACAAGTAGTATAGGCAAGACATTTATGCTCTTTGAAAGGAGAAACATTTTTTTTTTCTGATTGTAGGATCATCTTAAGATTCTGAACAATCCCAGAATTAAGCTATAACAGTCAATTTTTTTTGCCATTATTTTTCTTAACGTGGAGGAGTAGGATAAAGATCAGAAGGTGTTTATGCAGAGTGTTGTTGGAATATTCTAAGAGAATAATTTGCTACTTTGTTAAGAGCATTTTACTGAAAATAAATCATGTGCTATATAATCAACCCACTTACATTGTTCAAGAATAGCATAATGGTTTTCAGTATACTAACATACGTGTACAACCATCACTGTAGTCAATTTTAGAACATTTTCATCACCTAAAAAAGAAATGAATTCTTTGCCTATCACCCTCCTGTGTCTCTTCTAGCCCAAAGCAGCATTGAATCTACTTGTTTTCCGTGTAGATTTGCCTATTCTGAACATTTCATATTAATAGAATCTTATATGTGGTATTTTTTGTGGCTGACTTCTTTCAATTAGCATGAAGTTTTTTCATGTTGTAGCATATATCAGTACTTGATTCCTTTATATGGCCAAATATCCACTGGGCTTAAATACCACATCTTGCTTATCCATTCATGTGTTGGTGGATATTTGGAATGATTTCATCTTTTGGTTATTATAAGAAATGTTGCTGGGGCCTGTGCTGTGACACAGAGGGTTGAAGCCCTGGCCTGAAGCGCTGGCATCCCATATGGGTGCCAGTTCTAGTCCCTGATGCTCCACTTCTGATCCAGCTCTCTGCGATGGCCTGGGAAAGCAGTAAAGGACGGCCCAAGTCTTTAGGCCCCTGAACCTGCATGGGAGATCTGAAGAAGCTCTTGGCTCCTGGCTTTGAATTGGCACAGCTCTGGCTGTTGTGGCCAATTGGGGAGTGACCAGTGGGTGGAAGACCTCTCTCTCTCTCTACCTCTCTCTGTAACTCTCTTTCAGATAAATAAAAATTTAAAATGTTAAAAAAAGAAATGTTGCTATAAATATTTGTGTACAGTTTTTGTGTATATATATTTTCATTTCCTTTGGGTAAGCACCCAAGTGGTGTGACTGCGGGTCATATGATAATCTTATATTTGTTAGAGGAATTGTCAGACTCTTTTCAAAATTAGCTGTACCATTTTATATTCCCACCAGTAGTGTAGAAGTGTTCCAATTTCCCCAGTTACTCTCGTACATGTAAACCTTCTTTTGAAAATAATAATAATTAAAAAAAATACTGAAAGAAACAGAGAAAGCAATGCTATTACTGTAAAGTTTCTTTTTTTTTTTTTTTTAAGTCAGGCATAGTTAGACAGTGAGAGATAGAGACAGAGAGAAAGGACTTCCTTCCATTGGTTAACCCCCCAAGTCAGGCATAGTTAGACAGTGAGAGATAGAGACAGAGAGAAAGGACTTCCTTCCATTGGTTAACCCCCCAAATGGCCACTACTGCCAGCATACTGTGCTGATCCAAAGCCAGGAGCCAGGTGCTTCCTCCTGGTCTCCCATGCAGGTGCAGGGCCCAGGTAGATGATGTTACCCTGCCTTCAAACACTTCTTCACCTTGTCTGTGAGTTTATCTTCACAATCTGCAGCACTTATTTGCAGTAACACCATGGCAGTAACTTTTAATTTTTTGAAAGATGCTCTGATCTTTAAAAACAGACACTGATTATTGGGAGCAATAATGATGAATCAGTGATGATTATGCTGGGCAATATTTTTTTTCTTTTTGTAAAAGACAAAATGCATCCTGTAATTAATTAGATAATTTAGAAATTTCAGATTGCAAGACAGCTGATAAATCAGTTCCAAAAGAGACAAGAGTGCAAAATGAGTACAGCAAAGACTTCTTCACAGGAACTGAGCAAAATCTCTTCCCTTGGGTTTACAAGGAGAATAATTTTAAAGAAATATTGTTCAGGATATAATATTCCTAAGATTTGAAAAGAAACTTTCTTTAACTTTACGGCAGTTGTTCAAAGTCCCCAATGAAAAAATATGATTATACATAGCTATAGTTCATTCATTTTCACTGTTACATAGTGTTCTACACATCTGTAAGTCTAAAAATAGTTGTTAATCAATTCTTTTGTTAACTGACATTTAGTTCACAAACATATCACAATAAGCATTTGCAATAATTATTTATTGCAATAATTATTTATTATATAAGTATTTGCAATAATTTTTTCAGCAAAGTTCTGTAAAACCTCTTAGATGGGATACTTTATTTTAACTCACTACCTTGAATACATAATTAATTTCCTTTAATATTTCTTTAAAAATTTATTTTATTTATTTGAAAGAGTTACAGAGAGAGGAGAGACAGAAAGAGAGGTCTTTCATCCACTGGTTCACTCTCCAGTTGGCCACAATGGCTGGAGCTGTGCTGATCCGAAGCCAGGAGCCAGGAGCTTCTTCCAGGTCTCCCATGTGGGTGTAGGGGCCCAAGGGCTTGGGTCATATTCTACTGCTTTCCCAAGCCATAGCAGAGAGCTGGATTGGAAGAGGAGCAGCTGGGTCTCAAAGCGCGCCTATGGGATGCCAGTGCTTCAGGCCAGGGTGTTAACCCACTGCACCACAGTGCTGGCCCCTCCTTCTATATTTTAAAAGAACATATATTTTTTATTTAATTGAAAAGCAGATAGAGAGAGACAGATAGATCCACTGGTAAACTTCTCAAATGCTCACAATAACTAGGGTTGGTCCAGACAGAAGCCAGGACAGGAGTCCAGAACACCATCCGGATCTTCAACATAGGTAGCAAGATCCTAAGTACTTGAGCCATCATCTGTTGTGCCTCCCAGAATGTACTCATAGGAAGCTGGATCAGAAGCAAGGAGTATCCAGGACTCAAGCTGGATATTCTGATATGGGATAGCAGTGGCTTAGCATACTGTATCACATGCATGCTCCTTTATATATTTTGTTGCCAGTGACCTGCCACTTTATTTCTTTGTAAGAATGCCTTCTGGTAGTTTGCATTTCAGAATGAATATTCACACTCATGAAATGTTCTCAGCATTTAGATTTTTGTATCTTGTTACCTGTCATTTCCTCTATACTCTTCTTTAGGGTGCATATTAAAATACATTCAGGGGGCCAGTGCTGTGGCATAGCAGGTAAAGCCACTGCCTGTAGTGCCAGCATCCCATATGGGCACCGGTTTGAGTCTTGGATGCTCCACTTCCAATCCAACTCTCTTTTAGGGCCTGGGAAGGCAGTAGAAGACGGCCCAAGTCCTTGGGCCCCTACAACCGCGTGGGATACCCGGAGGAAGCTCCTGGCTCCTAGCTTCAGATTGGCCTAGCTCCAGCTGTTGCTGATATTTGGGGAGTGAACCAGAGGATGGAAGACCTCCCTCTGTCTCTCCCTCTCTTTCTCTCTTTGTCTCTCTTCTCTCTGTGTAACTCTTTCAAATAAATAAATAAATCTTAAAAAAATACATTCAAACTGATTTTTATTCAAATATTTAAGTACTTTCTCATAATCTTTACTCTCTGTGATCTTTTCTTGATGAATTCATTATTACTGTGCTCTATTTTGATTATTCTCTCATTTACTTCCACTTAGAGTTTATTCCAGTAATTATATTTTTAGTTAATAAGTATGCTTATATCAATTTTTCCAATTAATAATAGTTAATGTTTTACTTTCTCCTTCTTTTCCCTTTTATTTCTTACTTAAAGTCAATTTTGTATTGTTCTATTTTCTTTTTAATTAGTCTTTTGTCTTGGCTGTATGAATTTTCTTCATGTGTAAAGGAAATAAATTACACAGGCTTATCTGGATTAGAAATTTTTTTCATATTTCAATATTTATTTCTCCTACAATAATATTTTTAGATTGATTAAAATAAAAGAACCTCCAGGTGACACATGTTTTATGTTGTAAATGCATCAGGATAATTGGGGAATCTTTATCTTATACTTTCCAGCTCCATGAAGCTCTCACTCTTACATCAGTTCAGATGGAAGCCCTGAAGCTCCTATCACCTTTAGATTATGAAGAGTTTTAGTCAGTTCCTGGCAGGAAGGTGGTTTCCCTCCAATGTCCTCATTAGAAAACGCTACAAAAGCAATAGCCTAAAGGTGGTAACAGCTCTTTACCTTCATCTACTTGAGGGTTGCTTTTTTTTGCTTTCATTTTTTTTTTTTTTTTGACAGGCAGAGTGAGAGAGACAGAGAGAAAGGTCTTCCTTTGCCGTTGGTTCACTCTCCGATGGCCACTGCGACCAGCGTGCTGCGGCCGGCGCACCACGCTGATCTGAAGCCAGGAGCCAGGTACTTATCCTGGTCTCCCATGGGGTGCAGGGCCCAAGCACTTGGGCCATCTTCCACTGCCCTCCTGGGCCACAGCAGAGAGCTGGCCTGGAAGAGGAGCAACCGGGACAGAATCTGGCGCCCCGACCAGGACTAGAACCCGGTGTGCCGGCACCGCAAGGCGGAGGGTTAGCCTATTGAGCCACTGCGCCGGCCTTGAGGGTTGCTTTTTAGTTGTATGATTGACATACCAAAAATCTGCACAGTTAATGCATACATTTTGACGAGTTTGAAGTATAGGGCTGTGAGATTGTCACATAAAAATGCCGTTAGCATAACAATTACCTCTAAAATGTTCTTCTGTCCCACCTTTTTTTCTTTTTGGGGGTAACATAAGCTCTACCTTCTTACTAAATCTTTAAGCATATTGTGTATTACTATTCATCATATGCTATCTGCTGAATAGTAGTTCTCTAGGACTTATTCGTACAGAAGGATGGCAACATTTTGTTGTCTCAGTTTGTCCTTTTCTTTACATTTTATGCTGTGTTTTTCCCTTTAAATGTTGTAAATTCTATAAATTCTCTTTTTTAATATTATATTTAGATATCAATATAACTTTTGTGCCTCTATGGTTATTAATATTTTAAAATGTTTTTGGGCTTAATTTTCCCAAAATATGTTCTATATAATATTTTTTAATTATTAGTACACTATTAGGTATATATTGATATCTTAAGTATGTTAATAGCTCATAATATTTTCAATGATTTGAAATTCTGATAATATAATACATTTTAGTTTATAGGAAATGATTTCTTATATTATATTCATTTAACTCTACTAATTCTGGTACTATTTTTACTCTAAAATGAATTTATTTGTTATTATTTAAAGATTTATTTACTTGAAAGGAAGAATTACAGGGAGAGGGAAAGACAGAGAAAGAGAGATACATCTTCCATCCTACAGGTTCACTCCTCAAATGTCTGCAATAGCTAGTGCTGGGCCAGACCAAAGCCAGAGTCAGGAACTCCAACTGAATCTCTCACATAGAATGCAGGAACCCAAGTACTTGAGCCATCATCCATTACCTCCCAGGCGTATTAATAGGATTTTGGATTGGAAGTGGCTGCAGGTCTTGATCCCTTGCACTCAAGTGTGAGATGTGGAGGCTCACGTGGAAACTTAACCTGCTGCACAATGATACCATTGAGGAAGGCCCAAGTGCTTGGGCTCCTGCACCTACATGGGAGATCTAGAGGCTCCTGAATTCTGATTTTGGGGTAGCCCAGCCCCGGCCATTGCAGCCATTTGGGGAGTGAACCAACAGATGAACATCTCTCTTTCTCTCTCTTTTCCTCTTTCTGTGTAACTCTATCAAATAAAGAAATCTTTAAAAAAAAAAAAGAAGGCAGAGAGAGATAAAGAGATCTCCATTCATTGGTTACTCCCCAAATGACTATGACAGTCGGGGCTAGGCCTTGCTAAACACTGTCTGGAACTCGATCAGGTTAACTCATGTGTGTGGTAATGGCCCAAGTACTTGAGTCATCACCTGCTGTCTCCCAGAGAAGCTGGAATTGAAAGTGGAAGTGGGACTGAAACCCAGACATTCTGATATGTGATGTAAATGTCTCAAATGGCACTCTAACTGCTTTACCAAGTGGCTGTCCCTCAAACAGATTTTTTTAATTTGAGTTCTAAATTTGGGCATGTTATTGCTAAGACATAGGTCATTGGATAGTTATTGGGGAAAAAAGTAATGACCAAATTGGGGGATTTCTATCTATGTCTGATCTTTCTTTTAATCACAAATCTAAAATAACATAAGAGAATTAAAAAAAAATTTGGTTATAGTTATTCACACTAAAATAAGGTAAATTATGAGATCCACTTCATAGATCTAGTCTTCTGTCACTTGAGCTATAATAAAACAGACATAGAGTTTTACCAATTTTAGATGGATTAGAAAAGTAAAGCTTCACCTATTAGAGTAGAAAAGTGACATTAGGGTAAGTACTTTTACTATTTATTTATAATACATTACCAGAGTGTTAAAAATTTAATTTTTAAGGCAATATGTTAATTATAACCAATATAAACACAGATATAGGCATAAAAAAGTCACTCATAACAACTCACACTACATGTAACATTTTCTTTTCTTTTCTTTTCTTTTTTTTTTAGACAGGCAGAGTTAGACAGTGAGAGAGAGAGAGGGACAGAGAGAAAGGTCTTCTTTCCGTTGGTTCACACCCCAAAATGGCCGCTACAGCAGGCGCTGTGCCGATCCAAAGCCAGGAGCCAGGTGCTTCCTCCTGGTTTCCCATGCAGGTGCAGGGCCCAAGCACTTGGGCCATCCTCCACTGCCTTCCAGGGCCAGAGCAGAGAGCTGGACTGGAAGAGGAGCAACCGGGACAGAACCGGTGCCCCAACCAGGACTAGTGCCTGGAGTACCAGCGCCGCAGGTGGAAGATTAGCCTAGTGAGCTCTGGCGCAGGCCTACATGTAACATTTTCAATCATTTTCTCCTAAGGTTAAAAATGAATAAATATGGAGTCATAGCAGCAAAAACTATTCAGTAATAATATATCAGTAACATTGCTTTCTTTGAAATTATGATGATGATGATGATTATGATGTTAGATGATAGATAGATAAAGATATCTCCCATCTGCTGGTTTGCTGCTTCACTCCCCAAATGCTCACAATGCCCAGGGTTTGAGCCAGGTTGTAGTCAGGAGCATGAAATGCAATTCAGGTTTCCCATCTGGGAAGTAGGGACATAACTATTAGAACCATCGCTGCTGCCTCTCAGGGTGCTCAGTATAGGAAGTTGGAATTAGGAGATGGAGCTTGAACTCAAATCTAGGCACTCCTATATGGGATACTTGTGTCCCAATCCATGATTTAACTGCTAGGCCAATTGCCTATCTTAGTAATGTTTATAATGCTATATTTTCTATGATGTGATTTTAGTTAAATAATACTCAATATATGACTTGTAGAATTTTAATTTTTAGGGCCAGTTTTTCCTCCTGGTGTCAGTCAGCCCTCTGTACTAAAAAATGCCACCATCTCATCTCATTTTCCTACATCCCTGGTCACCATCGTAAAAAGACACTAACAAGAACTGATTATAACAGGGTTTGTTTTAAATTACCATTTTTACTACTGACCAGACTCTCTACAAGGTCATGTTTTCCAATCACTCTTTTAAGGTTTTTCCTAGATTGGCTGCTCTGATCTAGAGTCAAAGTGTGACTCCCAAAATATTTTTGTCTGTTAACAAAGTGTTGTTAGTACTATGCTTAAATGTCTTCTTTTCTAGGCTAAATATTTTCCTGAGACTCTTGGGGTCCACAACACCTTAGTAAAGTAACTTAATTTCTCCAGTGTTCAAAAAACTGCTTTAACCTGTTCATGGGTCCATATGCTGGGGCTTAAGGTCTTGCCAGTTATGAGTCCCAGACCTAGCTAGCTATTCAAATGTGGTATATCGTAAGAGAGATGTAAACCTTGTTAGTGAACACACCCTGTTGACTTCTATTTCCTAGCTGGCCTGGGAGGAGAACTGGCTAGCTACAGGCAGGTAGCATCTCTAACAGGAAATTTACAGTTTTGCCTGCAATGTTGCTGGCCCTACCTGGCTGTCCCCTCAGTGGTAGTAATTACTTTGGAAGTTGGGCTGAGTGAAGGACTTTTCAGCTTAGAGCCAACATGATCTGTGGCTCTGACCTGAAGTCCTTTGATTCCAAGGTAGTTCCATTTCCAGTGATCCAACTCTTGGCTGGAAGAGCTGCCAGGGCTCTTCATTAGCTGACTTCTCTGAAGCCCTGGCTTTCCATATAAACCAATGCAGCGGACTGGCCTGTTGAATCTCTGATCTCAGATCACTGTTCAAAGCAGCCATTAATTGGTCTGCCACCTATCTTTACATTGCTTCTGATGTCTAGCTTTCTTTTCCTCCTGGTTTTTGTTAAAGCAGGCCAGAGGATGCAAGTCAAGGGGGTGCTCAAGTCCGATCCCTAATCTTCGGTGGCCTAAACTAGAAGTCTATAGTCGCAGGCATATTCTGCTAGAGGTTTTTCTGTGAGGTAGACAATGCCCATGAGGAAAGCTATGTCTTCACTTTAAAACTTTCTGTCTCTTTGGTCTGAAAGGGAAGTTTTACCTATTTACTCTGTCCATGGTGAAGAAAATCTAGCTCTGAAATTATAATTTAAGCTCTCCTTTTGGTTTTGCTATTATTGCAGCAAATGTTAGGCATCCCTTTTATAAGATATAAAAATCAAACTGTACATCCTGGAGAGTTATTCAGCATAGACTCAGTTTCCCACCTCAAGGAAAATAGATAAATGAGGGAAAAAGTCAGGATTGTCAGATTGCTTACTGATAATAACAATATCAAATAAAAACTTAGCAAGAAATTTCAACTGTTAAATAACAATTCATGAAAACATTTATTGGAAGATCCAATGCCTTCTATAAACTTTAAGAATACATGTATTTGGAAACATCTCTTAACTAACATGGTAGAGCTTTTTTGACCAGCAAATTCAAGCACAAACATGTAAAAACATTTTTAGTTTCTTTCTATGAACAAATGTAAAACATCTAATAGAGACTGAGGTTACATGAATTAAAATGTATCTATGATTAATTTTAGCAGTTTAAATTTATGAGCAATATTTTATCTATAAGCCAATTAAAATAGAGTTCCTAATAAATCTTCCCATGTAGAAATAATATATATGCATAACATAACATTCAAGATAAAATAATAAAGCAATTTCAGTAATAGCATCTTAAAATCTTTGTTTTTTAAATTACAAATTGGCTTGAATTACTTCCTGCTCTCAGTAACCTTGATTATCCACACTTTCTCTCAGTTGGAACCTGTAGTGCATTATTGTCTTCATTTGTTTACAGAACCATCCCAAAATACTGAATACAATAAAATGGCTGGAAAAAGTCCATCAGAACCTTTAGGAGGACAGTTAAACACAGATCCAACAATGTTTAGTTTTATGAGCAGCAAATCTGATATACAAAATTGTAGATGACTAAACACTTTAAATAGCTATGTTTACAATTATAAACTCATTAACCAACAAGAGGCACTTGCTTACTCCACACAGTATTTTCAAAAGCACCTGTAGGATTTTCTAAAACATTTATGCCTTTTAGGCTTCTGGGCCTTTCTCATTAAGATAACCATCTTGTCTAGTAACAAAGATCATTAGATTTTTTTTTAAACTTTTGGATATTTATATCAGCATCATTTTACATGATCATAACTTAAAATTTAGCACCATTTCACATCTTGACAGTACTTTCAATATAATCCAATAGCCTGATTAGTTGGTGTCTCTACAAGATGAGAGATACATCCTTTGATATTTCCAGGGGCCCAACTAGAAATATCAAAGTCCAAATTCTTTGGAACTTTGATTTTTTTTCTTTTTGAATGCTTGTCAAGGATGCCAAGAAGGCTTAAAATATCTGATAGAAATGATTCCTTGGGGGGCTGGCACTGTGGGTAGATCTGCTGCCTACAGTGCCGGCATCCCATATGGGTGTCAGTTTGGGTCCTGGCTGTCCATTTCCAATCTGGCTCTCTGCTGTGGCATGGGAAAGCAGTGGAAGATGGCTCAAGTTCTTGGGCACCTGTACCTGTGTAGGAGACCTGGAAGAAGCTCCTGGCTCCTGTGGCTTCGGATCAGTGCAGCTCTGGCAGTTGCAGCCATCTGGGGAGTGAAGCAGCAGATGGAAGATCTCTCTCTCTTTCTGCCTCTGCCTCTCTGTAACTCTGCCTTCAAGTAAATAAATAAATCTTCAAAATTAAAAAAGAAATAGGGTCCCTTAACATCATGACATAACATAGATCAGATTTAATCATTATTACAAGATGATTATTCAAATATTTTGGAATAAGCATATATTTAAACAAGCCATAATTCAAATAGAAACTCAGCTGTTTGAAACAATCAGAACTTAACAGAGACATTAAGAGAACATACTTGATTACTTTATCAAAACACAAAATCTGTGTCCCTTTGGTTGTTCCAAAAGTAAGAAATAAAACTTTAAATTTAAGAGCTAGTGTTAGCCGGCGCCGTGCCTCACTAGGCTAATCCTCGGCCTGTGGTGCCGGCACCCCAGGTTCTAGTCCTGGTTGCTCCTCTTCCAGTCCAGCTCTCTGCTATGGCCTAGGAGTGCAGTGGAGGATGGCCCAAGTCCTTGGGCCCTGCACCTGCATGGGAGACCAGGAGAAGCACCTGGCTCCTGGCTTCAGACCAGTGTGGTGTGCTGGCCACAGCACGCTGGTTGCAGCGGCCATTGGAGGGTGAACCAATGGCAAAGGAAGACCTTTCTCTCCATCTCTCTCTCACTGTCCACTCTGCCAGTCAAAAAAAAAAAAAAAAAAAAAAAAAAAAAAAAAAAAAAAGCTAGTGCATGGACTCATATCCCATAATTTGGAACAGTTTAAGAGTCAGAACTAGAGAAGAAAGAATAGCTTACTGGTGCTGGCTAGGAAACTGACAGAGGGTCATCAATTAAACAAAACTATCTAAAGGAGATGCTGCAGGTCTTAAACAGTTTTTAAGATAATTTAAAATATTGACTAACATATATGCACTGCAAAAACCTCATTGCTTTAACAGAGGAACAGATTCCAGTTCTGTGTCAAATAGACTAACAGCTTTTGCTTTCCATCTGTTGATTTCCTTGATTTATGTTTTTTTTTTTTATTTGACAGGTAGAGTTATAGAAACAGAGAGAGAGAGAGACAGAGAGAAAGGTCTTCCTTCTGTTGATTCACCCCCCGCAAATGGCCGCTATGGCTGGCGCTGCACTGATCTGAAGGCAGGAGCCAGGTGCTTTTTCCTGGTCTCCCATGTGGGTACAGGGGCCCAAGCACTTGTGCCATCTTCCACTATCTTCTCAGGCCACAGCAGAGAGCTGGACTAGAAGAGGAACAGCTAGGACTAGAACCCAGCGCCCATATGGGATGCTGGCACCACAGGCGCAGGATTAACCAAGTGAACCATGGCCATAACCTTTTAGAAATCTCCAAATTAAGACAAAATTTTCCAATTAGGATAACATATTGAATTTCAACCTTAATTACTTTTAAGCAGTATTTAACTATTTTCATATGGGTAATTTATGAAAACATTAGCCAACCAAATAGATTTTTTATAGAATTTAAGGTGTTAAGAATACCAGCATTTACATTTAGACACATTTATCTCATTTGCCTTTACCCAATTTACATTTAGCAATTACACCTGGATGACTGAGGATATTGGTATTAATCTGTTTGAATTAAGGTCAAAATTGCATTCATATGGAATTCTACTCCTTTTATAAGACTCCAGCTATAAATCAATGACAGAGATTGTGAAATCTACCTAGGGGCTATGACAAGTACTGAATTACCCATTGCTATATCATTGGAAACCTGCTAAAACAAATAGCAAAACAAGTTCGATAAGTTACAAAGTAATATTTTAAAGGCAGTGATCTTCCTAGATTTGAAAGAGGGAAATTCCTTTAAGCTCAGTGTCTAATTACAGTTGAACCAAATTTCCATGCATGAAATTGTTACTTACCAAAGACTCCTTTTAGATTTTGATTGAATTTGAGTCTAGTCTCCTTTTACCGCCCTCCCCCCCCAAAAAAAAAACAAAAATAGGCCAATCATGTCCTAATCAACAGTCAGCCATTTGGGACTGCCCCTGAAGCAAAGGTTCAGGCAGCTGCCAGATAGATCTCAGAGGTGAATGTGGACTAGGGGCTGATGTGCCAGGTACAAAAAGTCCACTGGATATTATTCACCATTATGTTAGGGTTCTTGGGTGAGAGCATCCATCAGAGTAGATGGTTGGAGAGAAATATTTTTAAGGAGAATCTGACAGGTGGCAGAGTAAGGGCCTATTAGGGAAAAAAAGATATGTCTGGAAATAGTAATTAACCAAGTAGGCCTGCTGGTTTGAAGGGCCGGTAGTCTTGATCATTATTTCATATAGGTTGGGAGAGATGTCTCTCAGGGTAATGTGAACAACCTTGGATAGAGGGATTTATGGCCCTCTTGGTGCAGGCCTGGAGAGATGCCAGGGTGGTTAGGTTAGGAGAGAGGTTTAGGAAGACAAAGGCAGTTTTAGCTTTAGCTGTTAACTCAGAGCTAACAATGAAATATCTAGGAAATGCGCTCTAATGGGATCAGGGAATCGAGTTTGTAGGAATTGAGGAGACCTGGTGAGGTCAGCTTTGATATTCAGTTATAAGGTGGGGACAAAACCCATCCAAAGACCTGATTATCATGTCTGGCTTCATCATGATAAAACAAAAGAGTCAACAAAAGGATGGAATACCTAATTCATTTTTTCAGTAAATAGGGAGCTCTGAAGGATGGGATCACCACTCCCTTGCTATTCTCATGGTATAATTGGAACAGTACGGGGAGAGGCAAAGACCAGCTGGAGGATGAGGGCTGGAGGGTGAAGGCATGGAGACAACCATTCTAAAACTTGCCTTTGCTTCTCCAGGAGGAGGGTGTTAGAGAGGAACATAGATACGTCATAGAATTTGGACAAGGGCTGGTTCTGATAAGGTCAGAATTCCTGGGTCGGAGGGGGAGGTACAGTGAGCTGAGACAGTGAGAGCCGGGGCTGCAAAAGTAGAAGAAAGGGGTTTTTGCTTTTTAGTGAGAGCTTGGAAGTTAATTGAACATGAGCCAGAGAAAGTTTAGAGTTGAGACAGGAAAAAGCCTATACATTGGAAATTTTTCCACTTTCCCAAATGCTCAGAGAAGTGATAAAGGAGGAGTGTCAGTGTCAAATACGGACTGGCTGTTGAGGTAGGAGACAACCAAGAGGAGGGTTGGCCAGTGTGCAGGATGAAGAAATTCCCATGGTGACCCATGGAGTTGGACTAGCGGATGCTGGGCATCCCCAAGATCACAGTCATCCAACTAGGAGGTATGGAAACAGAGAGTGAGTGTCATCACCTATGCACCCACTGAAGCCCAAGGCCTAGAGCTCATGGAAGGCATAGAGCCCATGGTAAGGAATAGAGCCTGTGGAAAGCAAAAGGCCTGAGGAAGGCAAGAGCCCATGGGAAGTTGTGGTGCTTGTGGTACTGGGACTTTGAGATGAAGCAGAGTGGAACTATAACTGTGGTAAAGGTTAGCTTGAGAGAGTTCCCCGTTCTGTGCCTTACCTCAGGATTGAAAGGCCTGTATGTGGATAGAGACCACCCAGCATTCAATGGCATGGAAAAGGTCTGGGGGTGTGTTTGTGACTAGCAGAAATCCAGGATCCCAAAGCAGCTCAGAGATACCTGAAGGGAGAACAAGGTCCTAGGGGGCAGCCTGGATCTGAATCACGGCTGCCACAAACCACGCCAAACACCGGAGTTAGAGGAAAGGTTTATTGTCTGTGGGGAAGCTTAGAAAATTGATAGAGTAAGATAGCGAGAGAACACGTTTGGGAACAGGTCCTGTTAAACCTTTGCTTGGGGTTGAGCAGGGAAGTGGGAGCAGTGAATCCCATTAGGGTGGGAGTGGAGCTGACACCAGTGGTTGGGCCATGGGGTTTAGGACTGAAGCCTACTATGTGATGTGGCTATGAAGACCAGAGCCTAAGATGGTGTCCGGAGCATAGATGGTGCCACAGATAATACAGCACCATTTTATTAACTAAGTGCATTCCTGAGTGCCTTTATCCCTGCTCAAAATTTTTCAACTTCTTTGAGCCCTAACACCCAAAGGCAATTTTCATGCTGCTTTTCCTGACTACTACCCTGCCTCCCTCCTGTCTGGTCCCCACACAGCATTTTCTTTCTTTCCTTCTTTAATATTTATTTATTTATTTTGAAGGATGGAGTTACAGAGAGGCAGAGGCAGAGAGAGAGAGGTCTTCCATCTGCTGGTTCACTCCCCAGATGGCTACAAAGGCCAGAACTGTGTCGATCTGAAGCCAGGAGCCAGGAGCCTCCTCTAGGTCTTCCATGCAGGTCCAGGGGCTCAAAGACTTGAGCCATCTTCTACCGCTTTCTCGGGCCACAGCAGAGCGCTGGATAAGCAGCAGAGCTGCTGGGTCTTGAACCAGCACCCATATGGGATGCTGGTATTGCAGGTGATGGCTTTACCCACTATGCCACAGTGCTTGCCCCGGCATTTTCTTGCTTTGTATCACTTAGAATATAAAACTCCATCTTACTTTCTCACTTTAAAATAACACAACTACCAATCTCAAAAAGGATTGCTGGCTATGTCTCTTTCTGTCCTCCTCTACTTACAATGTAGTCCCTGCCCCACAGCCTGCCTGGGTTAACACCACAGCACTTCTACCTGCTAAGACAAAAAAGGGAGTGGCATTTTCAGATGTAGCAAGAACTTTTTTTCAAAAATTATCTTGCAGCCCAAGAAGACTGGGCCATCAGGCTTTTGGACTACAGGTGGAGTATAACCAAGTTCCTTTGTCTCAAAAAACCCATCCTTGGCCCAGGTACTACTAATACCACTCCTAGACAAGGCCTTTTTTGCAACATAAGGGACCCTTCCCAGGGCAACATTACCTTAGGAGATATAGCTCAGTGCTCTGTGGAATAGAGATCAAGACTATTGGCCCTTCAAATTAGCAGGCTCACTGGGCTGATTATCATGCTCCTTCCTCCAAGGCTCAAGGCAAATTCACACAACCTTGTTCTCAAGCTCCCCTACCCTTTCTTTGCCTGACTGTGCTCAACTCCCAGTTCTGAGTATCCTTCTATAAATCATCAGGAGTGACCCATATAAACCACAATGGTCCCTGACAACCTTTCCCAGGTGCCATGCTGGCAGGCACTCTCAATGTTTGGGAGGATGAACCAAAAGAGGAATGTTGCCTTTATGTGAATCCATGTGGTCTTGGTGATGATACTGCTTGCAAACTGACAGAGCACCCAGAATTCAACAATTGCTGTCTGACTCTTTAAGCAACTGGTTCCAAAAGCCCACCTGGCTCCCTTGGCTTGTGTTCCTTCTCATGCCTCATTACAATTTTTTCTTCTTGTTTGTCTAGGGCCATGCATTCTTCAGTTATTGAAATGGTTCATTCATTCAGTGTTCCAGAGTATCACTTGGGACCTATGTTGACAATATTCTGCTAAAAGGCACTCAATTCCAGCCACTGCTCCAACGATGCCACACTGGGAATGGGAGAAACCACTCTCCTAACTAAACTCCTTCTCAGCGGGAAGGAGCCATGGAAACTGTCAGTGTCCTCATTCCCTGTTTCTCCCTCCCTCAGAGCTGTTGTCTATGTAACACCAAAAGTCTTTTTTCCTCCCTTTCTTTCTACATATGTATTAAAATTCTAGATTTGTGGCGCGGAGCCAAGATGGCGGAATAGTGAGGACGCACACTAGCAGTCCGCAAAAAGATAGTTTAATAAAAACAGAGTTACTGTAGCCTCAGGAAAAATCTCACGGAAAAAAATGCAGTGGAAATTCTTCCGGACCCAGTGAATGAGACGCAGAGGACCTAGGGGAAAGTAAGTTTGCGAACGGCAAATCGCGCCTTAGTGGCACGGGAGCTGCCGGGAGGGACGGGAACCGGACGGAACACAGTTGCCATTGGATTCGAGCGCTTAAACGGGAGCCGATACAGGGATCCCGAGACACTGGCGGGGGGAAGCAGACGCCACGGGGGAAATAGCACAATTGAGGCGAGCCCACACGGACACTAGCCTCTTTCGTTGCCCACCCTGCTAATTCTAGCTGGACTGAACGCAGTGGGACGGCGCGCCTGCCGGCTGAACCGGAAGCCGGGCGGAACACAGTCGCCATTGGAACTGAGCGCTTGAACGGGGGCCGATACAGGGATCCCGAGACACTGGCGGGGGGAAGCAGACCCCCCACGGGGGAAACAGCACAATTGAGGCGAGCCTGCACGGACACTAGTCTCTCTCGTCACCCACCCTGCTAATTTGAGCTAGATTAAACGCAGTGGGACAAGGCGCGCCCGCCCGCCCGCCCGCCCGCCCATCACTGAGGCAGACGGAACCAAAAACCCGAGGCTGTAGAAACCTGAAGGGGATCCAAAAACTGGGAACACACCGCGCACACAAACTCCGTTACCTTGACAACCCAGAGAAAGAGTGTGGGAAAAAAAAATGCCAAATAAAAACAGATTCCGAGGGAGCAAGATCAAGGAAGACGCTATGATGACCCCAAACGGAAAAGACACCCCAAGTCAGGATTGTGAAGATAATGAGATAGAAGAAATGCAAGAAGCAGATCTCAAAGAATTGATAAGAACATTAAGAAGTTCTCAAAAACAAATTCTTGAACTACAGAAATCTTTAATGGATAAGATAGAAAATCTCTCTCGCGAGAATGAAGCACTACGGAGAAATCAAAACGAAATGAAACAACTAGTAGAACAAGAAGCTACGAGAGTGACAAAAAATCTTAATGAATTGAAGAATTCAATAGATCAAGTGACAAGCAATCTTGAGGGCCTTAAAACCAGAATGGGTGAAGCAGAGGAGAGAATATCGGACCTAGAAGACAGAGAACAGGAGAGGAAACAGTCAAACCAAAGACAAGAAGAGGAAATTAGAAAGCTAAAAGATATTGTCGGGAATTTACAGGATACTATTAAAAAACCCAACATTCGGGTTCTAGGTGTTCCTGAAGGTATGGAGAGGGAGAAAGGATTAGAAGGCCTTTTTAGGGAGATACTAGCAGAAAATTTTCCAGGCTTGGAGAAAGACAGAGAAATCCTAATCCAGGAAGCTCATAGAACCCCTAATAAACATGACCAAAAGAGATCCTCTGCACGACATATTGTAATTAAACTCACCACAGTGAAGCAAAAAGAAAAGATCCTAAAATGTGCAAGAGAGAAACGTCAGATTACTCTCAGAGGATCTCCAATTAGACTTACAGCTGACTTCTCAACAGAAACCCTACAAGCTAGAAGGGAATGGCGAGACATAGCCCAGGTACTTAGAGAGAAAAACTGCCAGCCCAGAATATTATACCCTGCAAAGCTCTCATTTGTGAATGAAGGTGAAATAAAGACCTTTCATAACAAACAAAAATTGAAAGAATTTGTTGCCACTCGTCCAGCCCTGCAAAAGATACTTAAAGACGTGTTACACACAGAAACACAGAAACACGACCATCAACATGAAAGAAGGTAAACGAAGGGAACCTCACGGCAAAAGATCACAGGGAATTCAAAGCATACATTAGAAAATATCTGGCAAATGGCAGGGCAAACTTACCACTTATCAATAGTCACATTGAACGTTAAAGGTCTAAACTGTCCTGTTAAAAGACAGAGATTGGCTGATTGGGTTAAGGAACAAAAACCATCTATTTGCTGCCTACAAGAAACACATCTTTCCAACGAAGATCCATACAGACTGAAAATAAAAGGATGGAACAAGATATACCATGCCAACAGAAATGAAAAAAGAGCGGGTGTAACCATCTTAATATCGGACTACATAAACTTTAACACAAAAACTGTTAAGAGAGACAAAGAGGGGCACTATATAATGATTAAGGGATCAATACTACAGGAAGATATAACAATTCTCAATGTATATGCACCTAATTACAGGCCACAGGTTTATTTAAAAAATTTGTTAAGAAACTTAAAGGGAGACTTAGACCCCAACACAATAGTACTGGGGGACTTCAATACTTCACTCACAGATATTGACAGATCGACAGGACAGAAGATCAACAAGGAGACAGTAGATTTAAACAACACTATAGCCCAAATGGATCTAACAGATATCTACAGAACTTTTCATCCTACAAGTAATGCATTCACATTCTTCTCAGCAGTACATGGAACCTACTCTAGGATTGATCACATATTAGGCCATAAAGCAAGTCTCAGCAAATTCAAAAGAATTAGAATCATACCATGCAACTTCTCAGACCATGAGGGAGTGAAGTTGGAAATTAGCAACTCAGGAATCTCTAGAGCATATGCAAACACATGGAGATTGAACAACATGCTCCTGAATGAACAATGGGTCACTGAAGAAATCAAAAGAGAAATCAAAAATTTTCTGGAAGTAAATGAGGATAACAGCACAACATACCAAAACTTATGGGATACAGCAAAAGCAGTGTTAAGAGGAAAGTTTATATCAATAGGTGCCTACATCAAGAAACTGGAAAGGCACCAAATAGATGAGCTTTCAATGCATCTCAAGGATCTAGAAAATTTGCAGCAAACTAGACCCAAATCTAGTAGAAAAAGAGAAATAATCAGAATCAGAGAAGAAATCAACAGGATTGAATCCAAAAAAACATTACAAAAAATCAGCCAAACGAGGAGCTGGTTTTTTGAAAAAATAAACAAGATTGACACCCCATTGGCCCAACTAACTAAAAAAAGAAGAGAAAAGACCCAAATCAGTAAAATCAGAGATGAAAAAGGAAATATAACAACAGACACCACAGAAATCAAAAGAATCATCAGAAATTACTACAAGGACTTGTATGCCAGCAAACAGGGAAACCTATCAGAAATGGATAGATTCCTGGACACATGCAACCTACCTAAATTGAACCAGGAAGACATAGAAAACCTAAACAGACCCATAAGTGAGTCAGAAATTGAATCAGTAATAAAGGCCCTCCCAACAAAGAAAAGCCCAGGACCAGATGGATTCACTGCTGAATTCTACCAGACATTTAAAGAAGAACTAACCCCAATTCTTCTCAAACTATTCAGAACAATCGAAAAAGAGGGAATTCTCCCAAATTCCTTCTATGAAGCCAGCATCACCTTAATTCCTAAGCCAGAAAAAGATGCAGCATTGAAAGAGAATTACAGACCAATATCCCTCATGAACATAGATGCAAAAATCCTCAACAAAATTCTGGCCAATAGACTGCAACAACACATCAGAAAGATCATCCACCCAGACCAAGTGGGATTCATCCCTGGTATGCAGGGATGGTTCAATATTCGCAAAACAATCAACGTGATACACCACATTAACAGGCTGCAGAAGAAAAACCATATGATTATCTCACTAGACGCAGAGAAAGCATTCGATAAAATTCAACACCCTTTCATGATGAAAACCCTAAGCAAACTGGGTATAGAAGGCACATTCCTCAATACAATCAAAGCAATTTATGAAAAACCCACGGCCAATATCCTATTGAATGGGGAAAAGTTGGAAGCATTTCCACTGAGATCTGGTACCAGACAGGGATGCCCACTCTCACCACTGCTATTCAATATAGTGCTGGAAGTCTTAGCCAGAGCTATTAGGCAAGAAAAAGAAATTAAAGGGATACAAGTTGGGAAGGAAGAACTCAAACTATCCCTCTTTGCAGACGACATGATTCTTTATTTAGGGGACCCAAAGAACTCTACTAAGAGACTATTGGAACTCATAGAAGAGTTTGGCAAAGTAGCAGGATATAAAATCAATGCACAAAAATCAACAGCCTTTGTATACACAGACAATGCCACGGCTGAGGAAGAACTGCTAAGATCAATCCCATTCACAATAGCTACAAAAACAATCAAATACCTTGGAATAAATTTAACTAAGGACATTAAAGATCTCTACAATGAAAATTACAAAACCTTAAAGAAAGAAATAGAAGAGGATACCAAAAAATGGAGAAATCTCCCATGCTCATGGATTGGAAGAATCAATATCATCAAAATGTCCATTCTCCCAAAAGCAATTTACAGATTCAACGAAATACCAATCAAGATACCGAGGACATTCTTCTCAGATCTGGAAAAAATGATGGTGAAATTCATATGGAGACACAGGAGACCTCGAATAGCTAAAGCAATCTTGTACAACAAAAACAAAGCCGGAGGCATAACAATACCAGATTTCAGGACATACTACAGGGCAGTGGTTATCAAAACAGCATGGTACTGGTACAGAAACAGATGGATAGACCAATGGAACAGAATAGAAACTCCAGAAATCAATCCAAACACCTACAGCCAACTTATATTTGATCAACGATCCAAAACCAATCCCTGGAGTAAGGTCAGTCTGTTTAATAAATGGTGCTGGGAAAACTGGATTTCCACGTGCAGAACCATGAAGCAAGACCCCTACCTTTCACCTTACACAAAAATTCATTCAACATGGATTAAAAATTTAAACCTACGACCCGACACCATCAAATTCCTGGAGAGCATAGGAGAAACCCTGCAAGACATAGGTACTGGCAAAGACTTCTTGGAAAAGACCCCAGAAGCACAGGCACTGAAAACCAAAATTAACTACTGGGATTGCATCAAATTGAAAAGTTTCTGTACTGCAAAAGAAACAGTCAGGAAAGTGAATAGGAAACCGACAGAATGGGAAAATATATTTGCAAACTATGCAACAGATAAAGGGTTGATAACCAGAATCTACAAAGAAATTAAGAAACTCCACAACATCAAAACAAACAACCCACTTAAGAGATGGGCCAAGGACCTCAACAGACATATTTCCAAAGAGGAAATCCAAATGGCCAACAGACACATGAAAAAATGTTCAAGATCCCTAGCAATTAGGGAAATGCAAATCAAAACCACAATGAGGTTTCACCTCACCCCGGTGAGAATGGCTCACATTCAGAAATCCACCAACAATAGATGCTGGAGAGGATGTGGGGAAAAAGGGACACTAATCCACTGTTGGTGGGAATGCAAACTGGTGAAGCCACTATGGAAGTCAGTCTGGAGATTCCTCAGAAACCTGAATATAACCCTACCATTCAACCCAGCCATCCCACTCCTTGGAATTTACCCAAAGGAAATTAAATTGGCAAACAAAAAAGCCGTCTGCACAGCAATGTTTATTGCGGCTCAATTCACAATAGCTAAGACTTGGAACCAACCCAAATGCCCTTCAACAGTAGACTGGATTAGGAAATTATGGGACATGTACTCTACAGAATACTATACAGCAGTCAAAAACAATGAAATCTGGTCACTTGCAACAAAATGGAGGAATCTAGAAAACATCATGCTGAGTGAATTAAGTCAGTCCCAAAGAGACAAATATCATTTGTTTCCCTTGATTGGCGATGACTAACTGAGCACCAAAGGGGAAACCTGTAGAAGTGAAATGGACACTATGAGAAACAGTGACTCGATCAGCTCTTGTGCTGACTGTTGTTGTACAATGTAATACTTTATCCATGGTAGTATTTTTTTTTCTCTTTATCCTAGTACTAGTGGTTGAACTCTGTAATTAACACACAATTATACTTAGGTGTTTAAATTTTAACCGAAAAGTGATCTCTGTGAAATATAAGAGTGGGAATAAGAGAGGGAGGAGATGTAAAATTTGGGACATGCTCAATCGGAACGGCCCCAAATGATGGAGTTAGAATTGTGCCAGGGGTTTCCAATACAATCCCATCAAGGTGGCATGTACCAAGGCCATCTCATTAGTCCAAGTGATCAATTTCAGCTCACAATTGATCACACTGATAGGTCTAAGAGTCAAAGGGATCACACAAACAAGACTAGTGTCTGCTAATACTAACTGATAGAATGAAAAAGGGAGAGAATGATCCAACATGGGAAGCAGGATACACAGCAGACTCATAGAATGGCAGATGTCCTAAATAGCACTCTGGCCTCAGAATCAGCCCTTAAGGCATTTGGATCTGGCTGAAGAGCCCATGAGAATATTTTAGGCATGGAAAGCTAAGACACTCTGGAAAAAACAGAAGACCTAAATGAAAGATCTCTGCGAGTGAGATCCCAGTGGAAAGAACGGGGCCATCAAAGAAGGAGGTACCTTTCTCTGAAGGGAGGAGGGAACTTCCACTTTGACTATGGCCCTGTGGGAATAAGATCGAAGTCGGCGAACCCTAAAGGCTTCCATAGCCTCGGCAACTCATGACCAGAGCCTAGGGAGATTACTGACGCCATAAACAAGAGTGTCAAATTGTTAAATCAACATCAGGAGTCACTGTGTACTTACGTCTCATGAGGGATCTGTCCTTAATGTGTTATCCAATGTGAAGTGATGCTATTACTAGTACTGAAACAGTATTTTTACACTTTGTGTTTCTGTGTGGGTGCAAACTGATGAAATCCTTACATAGTATATATTGAATCGATCTTCTTTATATAAAGATAATTGCAAATGATTAAAAAATCTTGGTGTTAAATTGGAAATCGCATAGACAATTAATCAATTTTTTTAAAAAAAAATCATGTAGGATCTCTGTCCTTAATGTGCTGTACATTGTGAATTAATACTATAACTAGTACTCCAACAGTATTATCATTTTGTGTCTCTATGCGAGGGCAAACCGTTGAAATCTTTACGTAATATGTACTAAATTGATCTTCTGTGTATAAAGAGAATTGAAAATGAATCTTGATGTGAACAGAAGGGGAGAGGGAGCGGGAAAGGGGAGGGTGGGGGGAGGGAGGGAAGTTGTGTGGGGGGGGAGCCATTGTGGTTCATGAGCTGTTCTTTGGAAATTTATATTCTTTAAATAAAAGCTTTATAAAAAAATAAAAAAAAAAAAATTCTAGATTTGTGAGAACACGGAGCCTGAATTCCCAAATCTGATGAAGCTGGGCACAGGTAGAAAGTGTAAAGTCTGGTGCAATGTTTATTGCTCTGGAAAGCTCCTCACCTGGGAACATTCCAAACTGCTAGGACAATGCCCTGTAACAGCCTTTCTGCACACCCCACCCACCCACCTTATCAGGGTCCGTGTGGTACTCTGTACCTCCCCCAACAGGCAGTATAAGAGACTCTGTCGGCTATTGAAAAGGAATGAAGCCTGGTTTCACACTCCCTACCTTCTGTCTTGGCAGACTCAGCTCCACTCTCCCTTTAACCCCCCCCCCCCCATTATGTCCTCCCTAAAATAAAGTCTTCTTTACTTTAACTAGCCACCTCATTTCCTTCTTTAACTCTAAAGTCCTAAAACTTAACACTTGTCAATACTTGCTAATTTTTTTTCTCTTTATGATAAGTATCTGGCTACTTCCTTCTGAGAAGGGGCAGTGCGGTTCCTAGGGTTTGCCTCTAGAGTCTGGAGTCCTCGGGTTTTGAGGAAAGGGGCTGGTATCCTTGATTGAAGTGGTACAGTAGCATCATGGTCTTAACTTGGACTTGAGAGATAGCTTTGATCTGGTTCTGTAAGATATTTTGGAACAAATTAAATAGGCATAGTCCAAATAGCAATGCCATAAAGATGACCGTGACTGTCCCAAGAAGAGGAGCTAACCATGTGCACTCTCCCAGTGTAGCAGTTCACCCCATATTTTGTTAGTTTCAAGCCTGTGCCCACTCCAGTAGTCTATCTTTTACTTTGTCTAGGGAGTCAGTTACCTCTCCAGACTGTTTGGTATAACAGCACTCTCTCCCAGGAAAAGACAGGTTCTGCCCTGTTGTGCTGTCAGGAGATCTAACATGTTCCTGTTTTGCAGGACCATGGATGCCAGGGAGTTTGTAAGGCTGAAGCCACCTGGTGGAGGCTTTCAAAGTCAGTGTCTATTTCTTGGGCCATTTGGTTTAAGGAGTGCTGAGAGAAATTTTTTAACTCAGGTACAATCAGTAAGAGCAACTGCCACTAATCCTACAGTAAGAATTTAGGACAAGGACTGTGGCTGCAGACAACAGCAGGAGGTGGCAATGTATTTAAACAGAAATTATAAAAGATATTTACATAGGAAAGAAGTCAAGGGGAGACCACCTTGGGGCCAAGAATAAGATTAAAGTGAGGGTGAAGAAGTTGATCTGCTCTGGAGTAAAGGCAATGAAGTTTCCCTGGAGTCAGAGATCATCAACCAGGAGTCTTAAGTTGTCAAATGAGGAGATTTGATGTGTAGTTAACCAGAGGTCTTCTTGAAGGACTGTGAAGAAGGCATAGAGTTGAGGCAGGTTAAAGGCCAATAGACTGGAAAGTGACTGTGAGACAGATTCTGCACAAGAATGGGACATAATTTAGTTAGTGCAAGTGTGGTGAGACTGGAAGGGGTGGCCATATATCTGGAGTGGATTGGCCTTGGAGGCTGTGTTGTGGGAGGGGCCTTTTTCACTTAGACAAGTGGACCCAGATGGGACCATTATCAGGTTAGCTGTGGTGGGAGTAAGGAGGATGACCTGGTAGAGTCTTTTCTACTTTGGAGTTAGCAGGGAGTGGGATGGGTCTGTATCTCCTATAGCCAAAGCTGGGGGGGTCGGGGGAGCCTCAGGCCCCAGGGCTGGCAAGATGTTAGTATGTTGCTATAGAAATGATCTGAGAGCTGAAAGGAGGAAAGGGCAAGTTGGATGGAAGCGGGGAGGGGGAAATCTCAAGCCCCAGAATGGCAAAGGGTCTACCAAACATGATTTCAAAGGGTTTCTTTGGTAGAGCTCTAAGCTTTAGGAGGGCTAATGGTAGAAGTTTTGGCTAATCTAAATGGAGTTCAATGGAGAGTTTGGTGAGGGTTTCTTTCAAAGATCTGCTAGTCTTCTTGATCTTTCTTAATGATTGAGGCCTATAAGGAATGTGAAATTTCCACGGGATATATAAATACTGAGTGGCTTGTTGAGACACCTGGGAGGTGAATTTGGGCCCATTGTCTGATTGGAGGGAGGAGGGGAAGCCAAATCATGGTAAAATTTCTGTCAGGAGGAAGTGGACAACCATCGGAGCTCTTTTATTGGTAGTGGGGAATGCCTTGACCCACCCTGACAAGGTGATGTTTAACTCTATGCACAGGTGGCATGTGAGTAAAGTCTATCTGCCAGTCCCTTTCAGGGAGGGAGCCCCACATCTGGTGACTGGGGAACTTTGAAAGATTGTGAAAGATTGGTGATGAGATTTGTCTGCTGGCAGATAGGGCAGATCTTAATGAGGTTTTCTAGAAATTATTGGTCTAGGGGTTGTAAGGAGAGGTGAGTCTTTACAAATTGCCATAAGTCTTGAGTAGAGGGATGAAAAAGGAGTATAGATAAGAGAATTTTGGGGGTAGAAAGGTTACAAGGGTGTTGGGACAGTTTCAAATTTAGAGCCATCAGGGCAAGTAGAGAGTTCTGGGAGCTAACTGAAGGGTGAGTAAGGCAATCTGTTTTGTCACTTGGTCTGTGATATTACTGAAAGTGGTCAGGAGAGATTCACCTTTTTGGTGACCCTAAGAGTATGTACGACCCTAAGAGTAGTATGGCGGCTTGTTTGGGAAGAATGGTTGCAATGAGAAGAGCTTTAATATGAGAGGTATTAACTATAGGAGTGCATTTCTGGGTAAGAAAGCCATGTTCTCTCCAGATAAGGATATTAGAATGAAGAATATTATAGGTGTATTTGGAGTCAGTATGGATGTTTACCTATTTATCCTTTGTTTGAAAGCCCAGGAGAGCTCAAAAAGCTCTACCTGTTGGGAAGTACTTTTGGGTGGCAATAGTTGTGCCTCTAATAAGGTGTGCTTAGAGAAATTAGAGATGTTTCCTTGTATGATTGCATATCCTGCCACCTAGGGTAGTGTTTTTTAGGAACTGCCATCAATGAACCAATGTGAGACATGGGGATCTTGGAGAGGCTTGCCCATGGTATGGGAAAAGAGATTGAGGGTGATATCTAAGATCTTGCAGCAATTGTGTGTTATAACTTGTAAATCTTGAGCATGGAGGGAGAGAAGTATTGTAGGGTTTAGAATAGAGCATGATGGGGAAGGATTAGGTTGGATAAGGCATTTAGGATCTAGACCCTGGAAAGAGGAAGAGAAAGAAAAGTCTAATGAGTCACTAGGTCTTGGAGGTTATGGGGTAAGCGAATATATTGGGGTGAGTTAGGGACCTGTGGTTAAGACAGGGTTCAAGCCAAAGGTGACTTCTCAAAGGAGCTGCAGGGCCAGATCACAAAAACTGTTTCCATTAGAGGTTTCATGTGCATGGCCATTTAGGACCTCATTGCTTTAAGTCTGGAGGAAATAGATCTGACAAATAGATTAAATATGCAGAGTCTAAAACAAAGGATAGAGAGTTATTAGAGGACCTAGTGTGATCAAACCCAGAGGAAGTTTTTCACTGAGAGACAAACAGAATCTAACAGCAGGGGCAGATTTTAATTATATGTTAATTAAATAAAAATCAATTGATAGCTGCTGAATTTAAAAACTTTATTTTTTACTAATAGCACACTTTTATTCCAAAACCCAATGTCAAGTTACAGCTGAGCCAAAATTTTATGTATGAGGTTATTATTTACCATTAGGTTAGTTTTAATGGGGCAGGGCATCTTGCTATCTCTCTGGTTGGAGAGAGAGATTTTTAAGGAGGAGAGTTTGAGAAGTGACAGAGTAAGAGGCAATTATGGAACAGGAAATATGCCTAAAAATAGTAATTAATCTGGTGAGCCTGTTGGTTTGAAGGGCCAGTAATGGTGATTATTATTCTACATGGGTTAGAAGAGATCTCTCAGGAAAATGGTAGCCTTGGGCGGGGCGGGGGTTGCTTTGTTTATTAATTAATTAATTAATTATTTCTCTCTGTGTGCAACATTGCTAGGTAGAGGACCTCATGGGTGTGGAATTCCTGAAATTCCTCCCAAGACTTTACAATGGACTTGATGACTCTTGGTGCAGGAGCCAAAGAAGGAGAAGAGGCAGCTAATCAGAGAAGACTTTGAAGCTGAGCCTGCCCAGAGGGCGGAGGTGGGCTTGGGGGGTTGAATTCAGGCTTGAAGAGCAGAGCTGCTTTTGGGGGGAGGTGCAGAGCACCACAAGGACCCTGATAATGTCGGGGGAGGATGAGAGAAAGGCTCCTTGGTGAAATTTGCTGTGCATTGTCTTTGCAGTTTGGAGCAACCCAGGTGCAGGGCTTTTAGAGTGATAAACATTTTGCTAGCCTTTACAGTATTTTCTTTGTACTCAGGAATAGAGAGTAGCAACATGGGGGAGGAGGGTTCAGGAAGAGAGAGACAGTTTTGGCTGCTGTAGAGGGGAAGAAGCAGGGCATCAGGGAGAGATGGATATCTGGGGACAACCTGAGGGTTGGAGTTGCAGACAAAAAAATCAAGGTGGAGTCTAGTGGTGGCATAAAGACTTAGACTTTTAGTTTGGAGAGGAGGTCTCTGCCCATTAAGAACATGGGGCATTGTGACATCACAAGAAAGGCATGGTCAGGGTAAGGGACCTGAAGGTGCAGGGAGGGAGCAGGGTGATTCTTGCTTCAATGGGAATGTCACCGATTCCTTTAATGGAGATGTCAGAGTCCAGAGTGTGGTCTGAAGATGCTGTCAACACAGAGAAAGAGGCTCCTGTGTCCAGGACAAAAGAAACAAGCTGTCCAGCCACTGTCCAAATGACCCAGAGTTCTTTGGAAACTGTGACCTGACTGGGGTCAAAGAACCCGGGGCCCCATCATTGGAAGAGTGCTGCTGCGGAGTCTGGGTGGGGGAAGTCACCAGGGTCACCAGGGCATCCCTGGGGACAGTGCCATTTCCAATGACCCCATTGGCCACATGTGGAGCAAGCATTTGTTGGCGGCTTTGGGTTGGGACATGCTGTTGCCTAGTGTCCATTCTGGTTGCAGCGAAAGCAGGGACCAAGAGGGGGCCTGCTTTCGAGTGTTGGAATGTCGGGCCGGATGGATTTTGGTTTCAGAAGGCAGAGGCCAGCATATTATATTTAGTTTTTCTGTCTAGGTCCTTTCCTCTTTTTGCCTCAATCACTCGGTTGTTATATACCTTAAAAGCCACATCTAGGAGCTCCTTTTGAGGAGTTTTGGGTCCTTTTTCTAGCTGTTGGGGTTTGCATTTGATATCAGGTGCCAGTTGGCTAATGAACTGAATGTGAAGATAAAGGGTTTTGGCTGGGGTATTTACATCTAGATTTGTATATTTTTGGATTGCTTCAATAAAACAAGATGAAAAGGGCTGGATTTTTGTCAGGGCCTTGAGTAATTTCTTTGATCTTATCATTGTTGACATAGGCATGAGTATTTTTCTGCATGCCTTCTAGTAGACAGATTACTGTATGATTACGTCTCAATGTGCCTGACTCTCCAGGCTGATACATCCAGTCTGGTTCATTGCCCTGGAGAGCATTATCTGTCATCGGATATAGTGAGGGGTCTTGTTCATGCAGGCAGTCTGCATTAATCTGACAGTCTGCATTAATCTGAGGCAAGTGTCAGATGCACTCCTTTTCAACAGCAGAAAGTGTAGAGGTCAATACACAATAGACATCACCCCAGGTTAAAATGTGCGCTTGGGAGAGGCAAAGGAACTCTTCCTTATATTTAGCTGGGTTTTCTGAAAAGGAAAAACTTTTCTTCAATCTTGCCCATGACAGAAAAAGAGAAAGAGACATAGACCCTAGTGGGGCCCTCTGGCCTTGCCACTTCCCTTACGGGGAGCATATGTGTTTGCCTGTGGCTCTAAGATTGAATGAGGGGAAGGGTCCAGTAAGATGGAGGGAAAGGGGGGCTCCTCTGGGGCCAAGAGAGGGTAATGGATGGGTAACCCCTTGTGGCTGGCAGGGGGAGACCAGAGAAGGGAGAGGGGAGACAGGGGTTGGGGAAAGGAGAGAAGAGTTAGGTGAATCTGTTTGGCCTGGGGGTGTGATCAGAGAATCCTTTATAATTGTTAGCAGAGGAGGAGAAGGGAGTTTTGATGGGGATGTTACAAGGGAGTTTGGGCAGCGCAGAGGGTGGGGGTCAATAAGGAGGTGGCTCATTAGCTGGATCAAACACATTTAGATGAGGGGCGAGGAATCGGCTTTGAATTTTGAGGTGGGTACAGGAGGAAAGAGGGGGAACAGAATTCATAGGAGGAGCAGTTCTAAGTTCTTAATAAAGACTGTGAAGAGTAAAGAAAGCCTGTAGGTATGGGGGGAGAAAGTGATCCCACATGGTTGGAAGTGCGGGTGGAGAGTAGAAGAGAGAGAGGAGGGAACTCAGATTACTTGTCATTCCAGTTGAGAATGTTACATAGGTCTGAAGATAAAGGACGTTTTGTTAACAGTGCCAAATTCTGGCCAATGGTTGTGGTTACCCAAATTCTATTGAGGCCAAATTTGTAGGCAAGAATGTGTCATTTTGTGAGCCTGAAGGTCCTTAAATGCCAGAGGCTTAGATTCTTTAACATGCAGGCCAAAGGTGATTATTTAGGAATTGACTATATTAACATTATGAATATAGTGTTCAGTGTTGACTACCTTTTTAAATGATGCTATGGCTCATTTTTTAAATGCTATATGACGTGCATGATTGCATTTGCTGTCTATCAGGTTGATGCATTCTATTTCAATGTATAAAATGTTGTATAATAATAAATGGGGAATTAAATATAAGTTTACTTCAAAAAGTTCATGGAAATGAAATCACCAAAGGTGATTCTTTAGGAATTGAAATTTCAGACCCCATGGTGTCAGACACAGAGAGACTGGACTCCTGCCTTTGGGCCACAGAAAAAAATCAGATTGTAAAATACATTTGTTTTGATAAATAAAAATTTAAATATAAAGATAGTTTTTTCATAATATGCATTTTAATAAAATTTTTGAAAAACTGTTATTTGCATGAAGTTCAACTTATTGCACCAAAATGAATTAATCTTTTAATTTCATTTCCATGAACTTTTTGAAATAACCTTATATTTAATTCCCCATTTATTATATAACATTTTGTACATTGAAATAGAATTCATTAACCTGATAAATAGCAAATGCAATCATGCACACCATATAGCATTAAAAAATGAGCATTGCATCATTTAAAAATGTAGCCAATACTGAACACTATATTCATAATGTTAAATGACATACTTGTTTGGGGGTTAAAACAACTAAAGTGAAACAACATATATTTTAAGAATACAGATGGCCCCTGACTTACTGTGTTTCAACTTATAGTTACTTTACTGTAGAGCAAAAGCAATACATAATCAGCATGAAACACACTGCAAGTTATGATATTTTCCTAGGCTAACAATACGCACTTTGGTATCTTCTTAAAAAGCTGGGCAGTGGCAGCAAGTAGAAGTTCCCAGTTGGCCATAGGATTGTGATGTGAAACCACTGGTACTCTACAGTATATGGCATTGCTAGGCTAGGGCATCTGGTATGTTAGGTGTTGCATATTAAAATATGATATTTTAAATTTATAATGACTTTATCATTTATCACTTGTAACCACATTATGAGTTAATAAGCATTTGTACATATTTTAAAAAGAAAGCCACTGAATGACTGACATGGGACCCAGGAGGGTAGCATCTTAAAAGGGAAATTCAGGGACATGATCAAATAGGGGCTTGATGTTTACCTGAATGACCTGGCTTTTGTTTGGGATGGTGCTTAGTGATGTTCTCATAGAAGCTTACTATAGAATTAAAAATAAAAAATCAAATAAATAAACCAAATAAATAAAGTGAATCAGGCTTAGAGTGATAACCACATATCATCATAAAACACTACTTATGATTACTCCAGTATCACAACTCTGAAGTCAAAGGAAAGAAAAAAAATTTGACTAAAATGTCAGAAGAAAATAATAGGATAATACTTGGAAGATGATATGCTGGAATAAGTTGATTTTATTTTGCTTGTTCTTGAACTTCAAGAATTGCAAAACTTGAGAATGGTTTTATGTTGATAAGAAAGAGACAGTAATAAGGACAAGACTGGGAATGTAAGAGAGAAAATGAATAAGCCAGAAAATCAGGTGTGCTGTCCAGGAAAGCCACACTCAGGGCACTGAGGGAGCTGGACTTCCAAGGGTCTCTTCTTCCCCTCTATCCGATAGAGGATGGGAAAGTGTGGGTGGGAAAAGTAGTACAGGCGTTGTGGCAGAAATTGCAGGAGTTCCCCTCCTTTGACTTATGCTTTCTCTATAAAGTAAACATCAAGTTAGTCTTCTGAGTGAGGGAGTGGGGGCAGGTAGGAAATGTGGGAGTTCTGTGAGTGTCTGTACAAGAGTGGTTACCACTGCTGGCTCAGAATGAGAGGCATTTAGGTTTGAGTCCTGGCCCCAAGAGGTTTCATGGATGTTTATGTTTATATATTTCTACTGTGGTAGTAGTTCTATTCTCCTTTTTTCTCCTCTCCTTTCCTAATTCCAGACAAAAATTCTCTGGAGGCACTGCATTGCCTTTGGTCATGTTTCCATTCCTGGGTCAGTTTAGTATACCGGGTGAGTAGGGAATGAGGACTGCCTAAGCTTGGTCCAAGGGCTCATCTGGATCACCCACAGTACACAGTGAGCTGGTATCTGTTAGGAGGTTCCTTCACCCATTCACAGGGGAATTTGTTAGAAAGGCCGGCAAAATAATAGCAACTGACCACACTGTTATAATTACTGAGGCTGTGGAGGTGAGGAAGTAGAACAGGGAAAACACTTTCCAACCAAAGGTTCTAGTTGAAGGGCATGAACTTTTAGTTGCAACAATCTACAGCATAGTACTCTAGGATTTTTTGAAAAATGTATTTATTTATGTATTTGAGAGGTAGAGTTATGTCATAGAGAGGGAGAGACAGAAAGAAAGGTCTTCCATCTGCTGGTTCACTCCCCCAAATGGCTACAATAGCCAGAGCTGAGCTGATCTGAAGCCAGGAGTAAAGAGGCTCCTCCAGGTCTCCCACAAGGGTGCAGCGACCCAAGCACTTGGGGCATCTTCCACTGATTTCTCAGGCCATAAGCAGAGAGCTGTATTGGATGAGGAGCAACTGGGACACAAACCAGTGCCCATATGGGATGCCCACACTGCAAGGGGAGGCTCTAGCCTACTGTGTCATAGCCGCAGCTCCTACTCCAGGATTTTTAACCAAACTCTGTAACTCTGATGCAAATGAACTTTCACATTAGTTCATATTTGAGTTCTTTAGAGATGTACCAGAAGAAAAATGGTCCCAGAATGGTGATAATATTGGCAAGATAGAGGATAAGTGATAAGATGATACAATCAAAGGTGGACACAAAATAAGGTAAGTTAATGAAGGAGATTTGGGAGAAAATAGAGGATCAAAAAGTAATTTCACTGTAAAACTATATGCAATGGCACTGAGATGGTATGAATTCATGTCACAGAACTGTAAGATTATTTTCATGTTTCAAGGGTGCATAATTGGAGCCACTACTATGGCACAGTGGGTTAAGCCACCTTTTGCAATGCCAGAATCCTGTATCAGAGCACCAATTCAGGTCCTGTCTGCTCTGCTTCTGCTCCAGCTCTCACTGGAGATGGCCAGGGTTCTTGAGCATCTGCTAGCCATGTGGAAGACCAGGATGGAGTTCCTGGCTCCTGGCTTAGGTTTGGCCAGACTCAGCTATTGTGGCCAGTGAATAGCAGACCTCTTTTTCTCTCTCTTATCTTGCCTGTCAAATAAACAAATAAATCTTAAAAACATGGTTTTCAAAAAAGAGCAGACAATTCCAAGGTAGTAAGTTTCAGTGTCTAGCTGTGGAAGTAGTTTACTAATGTGGGATGAATATGATGAAAATGAAAAGTTTAGAAAACAAATGCTAAAATTTGGCTGTCATTCCCGTGCACACTGAGGTCACCAGGTTTCTGGGAATCCTTGGGGTCAGAGGAGGACATTGCATCAGATGCTTTAACAAACAAGGAGGCACACGCTTGTGTACACTTAACAGATTTATCAGAGTGGTTTTCAGTAACTATTTCATCACAAGGGTCTTCAGATTGGGAATGTGGCTTCTTGCCATGTAGTTATTGTTATGTCACACCCTGGATATGGAGTTTCTTATAAAGGAATTAATCAGATATATGAATGGGTTAACAAATCATAAATATAATTACTATATTCCTTATCACATAGCTAGTATTACATATTGTGAGAGTTTTGGAAGTTATATTTTATAACCTTAAATACTTTATATTTCTGAAAATTAGGTTTCCACATGCAAAACAATTACAGAATAATGGACTAGAATACACTCCAAGTCGAAAAGAAGGATGTGTGCCAAATGTGTTTGGAGCAGAGAAAATTCAATTTTATTGGGCTCTTTGTAAACTATGAATAAAACATGATGTAGGTTGCTTTAAGGAGTTTTCTATTTGCTTAGCTTGGAAGTACATGTATTTTTTCATCTAGGATGAAAATAAATTGGTCAGAAATACACCACCCTTTTATTCTTTATTCTCTATTGATCCAATCCTTATTTATTTTAATTTTTTTGAAAAAATTTTATAGCTTTTTTAAAGATGTATTTTATTTACTTATTTAAAAAGGCAGAGTTACAGAAAGAGGAGGAGAGGTAGAAAGAGAGAGAGAGAGAGAGAGAGAGAGATCTTCCATCCTCTGGTTCACTCTCCAAATGACTGTAATGGCCAGGGCTGGGCCAGGCCCAAGCCAGGAGCCAGGAACTTCTTATGGGTCTCCCATGTGGGTGCAAGGCTCAAGCACTTGGGCCATTTTCTGCTGCTTTCCTATACTCACTAGCAGGGAGCTGGATCAGAACTGGAACAGATGAGACTTGAACCAGCACAGAGAAGACAATTTTTACCCTTTAGCTGGCAGAGTGGTGGGGTGAAGTGGTGTGTGCCTACTGAGTCTTTTGTATTAACAAGATAATAGAGTGATGGTGACACTTTCGGGGTCTGAGGATTTCTTTGCGGTCCACAGCCATTTACCTCTGATAGCTGTTCTGTGGGTGTGACTGGGCTGAACATTCAGGGGTGTGTGTGTGTGGGGGGGTAGTGCACTGCTGCCAGTTACAGATTTTGTTACTTTCAGGCAACAGGTGTTTTCTTTTTAAATGCTTTATTTATTTGTTTTCATTTTACTTGAAATGCAGCGTGAGAGAAATATGGAGAGAGATCTCCCATCTGCTGGTTCCCTTCCCAAATGCCTGCAACACTCAAGGCTGTGCTAGTCCAAAGCCAGAAGCTTAAGCGCTTATTCTGGGTCTCCTACAAGGCTAGCGGAGACACAACTATTCAGAGATAACCTGGCACCTACCAAAGTGTGTATTAGCAGGAAGGTTTTCTGGAAGAGGAGGTGAGATTCAAATCCAGGCACTCACATAAGAGCTGTAGGCTCCCAAGTGATGATTTAACTGCTGGGTCAATTTCCCTCTTCCCATCTCTCCCACCCAAGTGGCGTCTTTTTTTTTTTTTTACAGGCAGAGTGGACAGTGTGAGAGAGAGAGACAGAGAGAAAGGTCTTCCTTTGCCATTGGTTCACCCTGCAATGGCCGCCGCGGCCAGCTTGCTGCAGCCGGCGCACTGCGTTGATCCAAAGGCAGGAGCCCGGTGCTTCTCTTGGTCTCCCATGGGGTGCAGGGCCCAAGCACTTGGGCCATCCTCCACTGCACTCCCTGGCCACAGCAGAGAGCTGGCCTGGAAGAGGGGCAACCGGTACAAAATCCGGCGCCCTGACTGGGACTAGAACCTGGCGGAGGATTAGCCTTGTGAGCTGGGGCGCCGGCCCCAAGTGGTGTCTTAACTACTGAGACAAATGCTGGCTCCAAGTAGATGCTTTTTGTCAGGCTTACAGAAAGCTGAAGGTAGAGGCCAATTTTCAGAGCCAACTGCTCTTCCCAGGACTAGGATGAGGAGTAAATGGTGATAGGCTGGTGCACATATACTCATGGCAAATTCCTTTTCTTGTTTCCCTGGATCAGAGCTTAAAAGTGAGCTTGCTTCAGGCAGATGGTGCCCTTCCCAGGCCCGGGAGTCCTGATGCAGAGCTCTGATGCACCAAACCTGTAGTATTCTTCACAGAAAAGAAAAATCTCACAATCTGTCTGTGAGTGACATGCTGTGTTCATGAAGGTCAACTTCATTGCTTTTTGGAAATCCTATACCTGCTGCTAGTGACTGTCCTATTCCTGTCCTCCGAAGGATATTGCAAAACACCCCAGAAGTCTTATTCTTTTGTATATTTCATTCTCAGCTCATGATCTGTCCTTTATATCACTGGGGAAATAGCACAGGAATTGAGGAACTGTGTCGTTCTTATTTTTCAGTCTCCAACATTATTTCCTTACCTCTCTATCCACTACTCCTTTTCTCCCCAAATCCTTGAATTTATATGATGGTTCCTCCAAGATCTTAATCACTGATTATATCTGTCTTCTTTGATTTTAACCTTTCCATTCCCATTGCCCTTTTTTTAAGAGAGGAAAATTGGGTCTCCCCATTTTCTCTTTTGATCCTACCTCCACTTAACTGATTACTTGAACTGCTAACCCATATTTTCCTTCATAACTCATATTTTTCTTCAGTTTCCATTCACTTCGCTAACATAATGCTCAACTCTCAATCATCATTCTCTGGCTTGTATTGCTACTTCATTAACACAATTCTGGCTGAAGTTCCTCCCCACCCCTCCCCAATTCCAAACCCAAAGACTTTACCACTTGGCACACTGGGTCTCACGGGGAGGTTACCTCCTGCGAGTCATTTCCCTTCTTCCTGAAGTTCTCTTCTCTCTGATATTCCAGGACACATGCAGTCCTGGCTCACCCCTCTCTGCTCTACATTTAGAATAAACATTAACTTTCCATTCTCCTCCCATTATTTTTTCGTATTAGTATTCCTAATAATTTTTCCTTGGACTTCTGAGTGTGTTTCCTCTGGTGATATCATCCAGTGTCATAGTTCTGGCTACTGCCTGACTGTCAGCTCCCAAAGGCATATCTCCATTTGTATTTTTCTCATGAGACTTACATTTGCAGCTACATGCTAAGTACTGTAACGTGAATATCCAATAAGCATTTCAAGTTCAATGTGGTTCAAACCAAACGTTTTACTTCCTTCCTTCTGAATGTGTTCTCCTTCTTTTTTTTTAATGGATTCTTTTTTTAATAACGCTTTTATTTAAAGAATATAAATTTCCAAAATACAGCTTATAGATTACAATGGCTTCCCCCCCATAACTTCCCTCCCACCTGCAACCCTCCCCTTTCCTACTCCTTCTCCAATTGCATTCACATCAAGATTCATTTTCAATTCTCTTTATATACAGAAGGTCAGTTTAGTATATATTAAGTAAATATTTAAACAGTTTGCCCTCACATAGCAACACAAAGTGAAAAATACTGTTGGAGTACCAGTTATAGCATTAATTCACAATGTACAGCACATTAAGGACAGAGATACTACATGATATATATATTTTTAAATTGATTAATTTTCTATGCAATTTCCAAATTAACACCAAGATTTTTTAATCATTTTCAATTATCTTTATATACAGAAGATCGATTCAGTATATACTAAGTAAAGATTTCATCAGTTTGCACACACACAGAAACACAAAGTGTAAAAATACTGTTTCAGTACTAGTTATAGCATTATTTCACATTGGATAACACATTAAGGACAGATCCCTCATGAGACGTAAGTACACAGTGACTCCTGATGTTGATTTAACAATTTGACACTCTTGTTTATGGCATCAGTATCTCCCTAGGCTCTAGTCATGAGTTGCTGAGGCTATGGAAGCCTTTAGGGTTCGCTGACTTCGATCTTATTCCGACAGGGTCATAGTCAAAGTGGAAGTTCTCTCCTCCCTTCAGAGAAAGGTACCTCCTTCTTTGATGGCCCCGTTCTTTCCACTGGGATCTCAATCACAGAGATCTTTCATTTAGGTCTTCTTTTTTTTTTTTGTTTTTCAGAGTGTCTTAGCTTTCCATGCCTAAAATATTCTCATGGGCTCTTGAGCCAGATCCGAATGCCTTAAGGGCTGATTCTTAAGCCAGAGTGCTATTTAGGACATCTGCCATTCTATGAGTCTGCTGTGTATCCCATTTCCCATGTTGGATCATTCTCTCCCTTTTTGATTCTATCAGTTAGTATTAGCAGACACTAGTCTTGTTTGTGTGATCCCTTTGACTCTTAGACCTATCAGTGTGATCAATTGTGAGCTGAAATTGATCACTTTGACTAGTGAGATGGCCTTGGTACATGCCACCTTGATGGGATTGTATTGGAATCCCCTGGCACAATTCTAACTCCATCATTTGGGGCAAGTCTGATTGAGCATGTCCCAAATTGTACATCTCCTGCCTCTCTTATTCCCACTCATATTTCAGAGGGATCACTTTTCAGTTAAATTTAAATACCTAAGAATAATTGTGTGTTAATTACAGAGTTCAACCACTAGTACTAGGATAAAAAAAATACTACAATGGATAAAGTATTACATTGTACAACAACAGTCAGCACAAGAGCTGATCAAGTAACTGTTTCTCATAGTGTCCATTTCACTTCAACAGGTTTCCACTTTGGTGCTCAGTTAGTCGTCACCAATCAAGGGAAACAAATGATATTTGTCTCTTTGGGAGTGGCTTAATTCACTCAGCATGATGTTTTCCAGATTCCTCCATTTTGTTGCAAATGACCGGATTTCATTGTTTTTGACTGCTGTATAGTATTCTGTAGAGTACATCTCCCATAATTTCCTAATCCAGTCTACTGTTGATGGGCATTTGGGTTGGTTCCAAGTCTTAGCTATTGTGAATTGAGCCACAATAAACATTACTGTGCAGACGGCTTTTTTGTTTGCCAATTTAATTTCCTTTGGGTAAATTCCAAGGAGGGGGATGGCTGGGTTGAATGGTAGGGTTATATTCAGGTTTCTGAGGAATCTCCAGACTGACTTCCATAGTGGCTTCACCAGTTTGCATTCCCACCAACAGTGGATTAGTGTCCCTTTTTCCCCACATCCTCTCCAGCATCTGTTGTTTGCAGATTTCTGTGTGTGAGCCATTCTAACCGGGGTGAGGTGAAACCTCATTGTGGTTTTGATTTGCATTTCCCTGATTGCTAGGGATCTTGAACATTTTTTCATGTGTCTGTTGGCCATTTGGATTTCCTCTTTTGAAAAATGTCTATTGAGGTCCTTGGCCCATCTCTTAAGTGGGTTGTTTGTTTTGATGTTGTGGAGTTTCTTAATTTCTTTGTAGATTCTGGTTATCAACCCTTTATCTGTTGCATAGTTTGCAAATATTTTTTCCCATTCTGAAGGTTGCCTATTCACTTTCCTGACTGTTTCTTTTGCAGTACAGAAACTTTTCAATTTGATGCAATTCCAGTACTTTATTTTGGCTTTGACTGCCTGTGCTTTTGGGGTCTTTTCCAAGAAGTCTTTGCCAGTACCTATGTCTTGCAGGGTTTCTCCTATGCTCTCTAATAATTTGATGGTGTCGGGTCATAGGTTTAAATTATTAATCCATGTTGAATGAATTTTTGTGTAACGTGAAAGGTAGGGATCTTGCTTCATGATTCTGCACGTGGAAATCCAATTTTCCCAGCACCATTTATTAAACAGACTGTCCTTACTCCAGGGATTGGTTTTGGATCCTTGATCAAATATAAGTTGGCTGTAGGTGTTTGGATTGATTTCTGGTGTTTCTATTCTGTTCCATTGGTCTATCCATCTGTTTCTGTACCAGTAACATGCTGTTTTGATAACTACTGCCCTGTAGTACGTCCTGAAATCTGGTATTGTGATGCCTCCGGCTTTGTTTTTGTTGTACAAGATTGCTTTAGCCATTCGAGGTCTCCTGTGTCTCCATATGAATTTCAGCATCATTTTTTCCAGGTCTGAGAAGAATGTCCTCGGTATCTTGATTGGTATTGCATTGAATCTGTAAATTGCTTTTAGGAGAATGGACATTTTGATGATATTGATTCTTCCAATCCATGAGCATGGGAGATTTCTCCATTTTTTGGTATCCTCTTCTATTTCTTTCTTTAAGGTTTTGTAATTTTCATTGTAGAGATCTTTAATGTCCTTGGTTAAGTTTATTCCAAGGTATTTGATTGTTTTTGTAGCTATTGTGAATGGGATTGATCTTAGCAGTTCTTCCTCAGCCGTGGCATTGCCTGTGTATACAAAGGCTGTTGATTTTTGTGCATTGATTTTATATCCTGCTACTTTGCCAAACTCTTCTATGAGTTCCAATAGTCTCTTAGTAGAGTTCTTTGGGTCCCCTAAATAAAGAATCATGTCGTCTGCAAAGAGGGATAGTTTGAGTTCTTCCTTCCAATTTGTATCCCTTTAATTTCTTTTTCTTGCCTAATAGCTCTGGCTAAGACTTCCAGCACTATATTGAATAGCAGTGGTGAGAGTGGGCATCCTTGTCTGGTACCAGGTCTCAGTGGAAATGCTTCCAACTTTTCCCCATTCAATAGGATATTGGCCATGGGTTTTTCATAAATTGCTTTGATTGTATTGAGGAATGTGCCTTCTATACCCAGTTTGCTTAGGGTTTTCATCATGAAAGGGTGTTGAATTTTATCGAATGCTTTCTCTGCGTCTAGTGAGATAATCATATGGTTTTTCTTCTGCAGTCTGTTAATGTGGTGTATCACGTTGATTGTTTTGCGAATATTGAACCATCCCTGCATACCAGGGATGAATCCCACTTGGTCTGGGTGGATGATCTTTCTGATGTGTTGTTGCAGTCTATTGGCCAGAATTTTATTGAGGATTTTTGCATCTACGTTCATGAGGGATATTGGTCTGTAATTCTCTTTCAATGCTGCATCTTTTTCTGGCTTAGGAATTAAGGTGATGCTGGTTTCATAGAAAGAATTTGGGAGGATTCCCTCTTTTTCGATTGTTCTGAATAGTTTGAGAAGAATTGGAGTTAGTTCTTCTTGAAATGTCTGGTAGAATTCAGCAGTCAATCCATCTGGTCCTGGGCTTTTCTTTGTTGGGAGGGCTTTTATTACTGATTCAATTTCTGACTCACTTATGGGTCTGTTTAGGTTTTCTATGTCTTCCTTGTTCAATTTAGGTAAGTTGCATGTGTCCAGGAATCTATCCATTTCTGATAGGTTTCCCTGTTTGCTGGCATACAAGTCCTTGTAGTAATTTCTGATAATTCTTTTGATTTCTTTGGTTTCTGTTGTTACATTTCCTTTTTCATCTCTGATTTTACTGATTTGGGTCTTTTCTCTTCTTTTTTTAGTTAGTTGGGCCAATGGGGTGTCAATTTTGTTTATTTTTTCAAAAAACCAGCTCCTCGTTTGGCTGATTTTTTGTAATGTTTTTTTGGATTCAATCCTGTTGATTTCTTCTCTGATTTTGATTATTTCTCTTTTTCTACTAGATTTGGGTCTAGTTTGCTGCAGATTTTCTAGATCCTTGAGATGCATTGAAAGCTCATCTATTTGGTGCCTTTCCAGTTTCTTGATGTAGGCACCTATTGATATAAACTTTCCTCTTAACACTGCTTTTGCTGTATCCCATAAGTTTTGGTATGTTGTGCTGTTATCCTCATTTACTTCCAGAAAATTTTTGATTTCTTCTGTGACCCATTGTTCATTCAGGAGCATGTTGTTCAATCTCCATGTGTTTGCATATGCTCTAGGGATTCCTGAGTTGCTAATTTCCAACTTCATTCTCTTATGGTCTGAGAAGCTGCATGGTATGATTCTAATTCTTTTGAATTTGCTGAGACTTGCTTTATGGCCTAATATGTGGTCAATCCTAGAGTAGGTTCCATGTACTGCTGAGAAGAATGTAAATGCTTTCTGTGTAGGATGAAAAGTTCTGTAGATATCTGTTAGATCCATTTGGGCTATAGTGTTGTTTAAATCTACTGTCTCCTTGTTGATCTTCTGTCCTGTCGATCTGTCAATATCTGTGAGTGGAGTATTGAAGTTCCCCAGTACTATTGTGTTGGGGTCTAAGTCTCCCTTTAAGTTTCTTAACAAATTTTTTAAATAAACCGGTGGCCTGTAATTAGGTGCATATACATTGAGAATTGTTATATCTTCCTGTAGTATTGATCCCTTAATCATTATATAGTGCCCCTCTTTGTCTCTCTTAACAGTTTTTGTGTTAAAGTTTATGTAATCTGATATTAAGATGGCTACACCTGCTCTTTTTTCATTTCTGTTGGCATGGTATATCTTGTTCCATCCTTTTATTTTCAGTCTGTATGGATCTTCGTTGGAAAGATGTGTTTTTTGTAAGCAGCAAATAGATGTTTTTTGTTCCTTAACCCAATCTGCCAATCTCTGTCTTTTAACAGGACAGTTTAGACCTTTAACGTTCAATGTGACTATTGATAAGTGGTAAGTTTGCCCTGCCATTTGCCAGATATTTTCTAATGTATGCTTTGAATTCCCTGTGATCTTTTGCCGTGAGGTTCCCTTCATTTACCTTCTTTCATGTTGATGGTCGTGTTTCTGTGTTTCTGTGTGTAACACATCTTTAAGTATCTTTTGCAGGGCTGGACGAGTGGCAACAAATTCTTTCAATTTTTGTTTGTTATGAAAGGTCTTTATTTCACCTTCATTCACAAATGAGAGCTTGGCAGGATATAATATTCTGGGCTGGCAGTTTTTCTCTCTAAGTACCTGGGCTATGTCTCGCCATTCCCTTCTAGCTTGTTGGGTTTCCTTTGAGAAGTCTGCCGTGAGTCTAATTGGAGATCCTCTGAGAGTAATCTGACGTTTCTCTCTTGCACATTTTAGGATCTTTTCTTTCTGTTTCACTGTGGTGAGTTTAATTACAACGTGTCGTGGTGAGGATCTCTTTTGGTCATGTTTACTAGGGGTTCTATGAGCTTCCTGTACTAGGATGTCTCTGTCCTTCTCCAAAACTGGGAAATTTTCTGCTATTATCTCACTAAAAAGGCTTTCTAATCCTTTCTCCCTCTCCATGCCTTCAGGAACTCCTAGAACTCGAATGTTGGGTTTTTTAATAGTATCCTGTAGATTCCCAACAATATTTTTTAGATTTCTAATTTCCTCTTCTTGTCTTTGGTTTGACTGTATATTTTCCTGTGCTATGTCTTCTAAGTCCGATATTCTCTCTCTGCCTCACCCATTCTGTTTGTAAGGCTCTCTAATGTGTTTTTCATTTGATCTATTGAATTCTTCACTTCATTATGATTTCTCGTCACTATCACAGTTTCATGTTCTACTAGTTGTTTCATTTCAGCTTGATTCCTCCTTAATATTTCATTTTCACGAGGGAGATTTTTCTACCTTGTCCATTAAGGATTTCTGTAGTTCAAGAATTTGTTTTTGAGTACTTCTTAGTGTTCTTATCAATGTTTTGAGATCTGCTTCTTGCATTTCTTCTATCTCATCATCTTCATAATCTTGAATTGGGGTGTCTTTTTCATTTGGGGACGCCATAGTGTCTTCCTTGTTCTTATTACCTCGGTTTTTGCATTTGTTTTTTGGCATATTGGTTTCTTCACTGTGGTGTTTTTTTCTTGTTATACTATGGCTCTAGATTAAGTGGACTGTCTGCTTTTGATGGAGCCTTAGAGGCTTGAGATGGGTGTGGCCTGAGAGCTCTGTTTGGTTCCTCAGGGTTGAGGGTGTGTCAAAGGAGACACTCCCAGGTTAGGCATGGTAAATCTCTCTCTGTTACTTTTTTTTGTTTGTTTCAAAAGGGAAGTAATTCCACACAGCTGAATGGAATTGGGGGTGGTTAGCAGGCGAATGATATACGTACAGGAGCCAGAGATTGGAAGCTCTTTCCCAAGGACCAGAGAGGGAATCTTTGCGGCCCTTTGTGTGGGCTGAGATTCTCCTGTAGTCTCCCACTGGGCTGCCAAGGCTACTGAACTGTAGCGTCTCTGGAGAGTACTCACATGAATTCATGATTTCCGTGAGTTCTCTCCCCCACAGTCTCTTTTTTCACAATCTCAGTTCATTAGCACCACACATTGATTAGATTCTAATCTCCTGTTATTTCACCCCTCCCACGCAGAGTCAGGTTTTTCTGCTAGGCTCTGGGCCGGTGCCGACCCAAGGTCGCCCTGCTTATGACGTATTCCAAAATGGTGCCTGCTCTTTGTCTTGCTCACCTTTGAGAGGTGAGCGGAGAGAGAGAAGCTCGTGTCCGTATCGGTCACTTTTTCACTTTTTTTTCCTCTCTCTCTCTCTCTCTCTCTCTCTTCTAGTTAGCCTGGTGAACTTTTCCCCACAGGGTTTCAAGCCTTGTTCACTCTAGGCTCCCTTTTCCACTTCCCTGCTGGTATCTCGGGCTATTGAGGTTCGGCTCACCTCGCGTTCCAGCGCTGGTGTGTTGAATCTGCTGCTGGTGTCCCAAACTGCGGGCTCCCACGCTCTCCATGCAGGTCCACTGTGAATCTCCAGTTCCAGAAGGGTTTTCTCTGCTGTTTCTTTCCCTACTCTTCCTTGAACCTGCAGTATCTCCACTTTTATTAAACTGTCTCTCCCCAGACTATCGGTGTGCTCCCTTCCTATTCTGCCATCTTGCCGCTCTCCTTTTTTAATGGATTCTTTATAGGATAAATGATCATTATACTCATTTGCTAAAAATAGAATGAAGATATTCTGCACTTGTCTCATCTTCACCTATAATATGGAATTAGTCACAGGCTTCTTGAATTCAAGTTCTGTGTGTTTGAATCTGTTTCTCTATGCCAATACATTGTCATGTTTCAGACTTTCATCACCTATTACTCAGCTTGTCACATAAGCCTCTTTTCTCTCTTTCTTTGTCACTGCCACCTCTGATGTATCCTCCACAATGTATCCAATATGAAAATTTTGTCATGTACCAAATACATTTAAAGCTTACCATTTTCTTATTGTTCTTCTGATAAGGAACCAAGAGCATAACCCTGCATAACACTGACTTTAGCCTACCTTATCATAGATTCTTAGGTTTCCCCTTCACGTCCTCAGGCCACTGGAGTACTTAGGATGGGCTGATCATGCCACTCTTTTCCATTCTTCTGTAGTAACTCCTCTACTTCTTTTTTTAAAGATTTAGTTTATTTATTTGAGAGAAAGAGTTAGAGAGAGAGGTAGAGACAGAGAGAGAGGTCTTCCATCTGGTTTGCTCCCCAGATAGCTTCAACTGCCGGAGCTGTGCCAGTCTGAAGCCAGGAGCCAGGAGCTTTTTCCAGGTCTCCCAAATGGGTACAGGGCCCAAGCACTTGGACCATCTTCTACTGCTTTCCCAGGACATAGCAGAGAGCTGGGTCGGAAAAGGAGCAGCCAGGACTAGAACTGGCTCCCATATGGGATGCTGGTGATTCAGGCCAGGGCTTTAACCCGCTGTGCCATAGTGCTGGCCCAGTAACTCTCCTTTCTTATGTGTCTTTCTCCCACAAGTCCATTTTATACATCACTGCAGAATATCAAAAATCCCAAAATAAACCAGGTATAATACTTGAGCCATTGTGCTGCCACAAGAGTACACATCAAATTCAGATTTGTGAAGATTTCATAAAAATATGGCATGTAATTGTAATTAAAATGAGGTACTCATTTTGTTTGTTCTTATATTTAAAATCTTTTCCAAATTCTGAAGTAAATATGTGGTAGTCACATTGAAGTTCATCACATTATCCTCTGTCATTATATTTTGTGTATGCTTATCACCTTTCACTAATTAAAAATAATCTTTAAGTACTTTAAATTTTTCATATACAGATATCAATAAAATTTTTGAAATTTGGAATTTGAGAAATTCAAGGATTTAATACAAAAAGTAAATATGTTTTACAACAGTATATTATTCTTGGTATTATATTACACTTTTAAGAAATCTCCCAACCCCATCAGACTTACTAATTTCAATCTAAGATTTTTGAAAGCAGATAGGAAGTTTGTGTATTAGTAATCTTTATAAGATTGACTGAAAAAGCTCTTAGAATTTTGGTTACCTAGTTTATCCCCCTTCATAAACTCTTTCTAAAATCACCAAACATAAGTTCCATAATTTAGTGTAACAATCAGTGAATGTAGATAGGAACATTTTCTCCAGAAATTCAATTTCTAGTGGGCCCATCATAATATTATACTAGCTGATACTTATGGAAGTACTTTTATCAAATAGATTTTATACTCAGTAACTCATATAAAAATAGATTTCACTGTTAGTGACCTACAACACATATCTGTCTCCAAATTCAATATAAGGAGGAAAGAGTTTTGGAGTTACCAGAAGCTTAGTTGTGAGAGTGGAGATCTTTGGCCCCAGCAGAAGACAGTAACATTTATTATCATTTTCCTTCTTGCAGCCTAATTGGGACCATTGTATCAATCTGCAATAAATCCTTCTCTACTCAAAATAATGATACTAATTATAAAATTAAAAAAAAAACATGCTTTCATACTTTAGCTGGAGGATCATCTGCATGAAATCTTTAATGTTCTAGAAAACAGACATAGCCATTCCCTATTTTTAATAATTCTTTTCAAATAACTACACCTTGATATTATTGTAATTGCAATAAATGTTTGCCTGCCAGACTCTGTTCTATTACTTCATTCTTACACATGGGAAAGAGTTGGCATATGAACATTGGTTGACTATATGAAGACATAAATAAGAAGTTTCAGAATTCCCCTCCCTAGTCAGGGTTGTGTATTCATTTTACCTCTAGATGTCACTGAGTAAAGAAAAGGACCTTGAGGAAACTGACTCATAATGACAACTAATGCCTGTTGGAGGTAATAGGGAGGAAGAATTGAGCTGGGAAGATCCCAACTTGGGAAATCATCTTGGAAAGACAGATTTAAAAAATGCAGTGCAAATAAAACCTTTGTCTGTATGTCACAGCACGTGATCGCTGTACTGTAGAGTCAAAGAGAAACTTCCATGGAGAGAAAGTACAATGAAGGAAGCTTGAGGAAGAACAGGGAACAAGCTTTCCCAGTTACTCAGTTCTGCCTGCAGTTGGTCTGAGATCTGCAAGTTGGTTCTAATAGAGTGGTCTTCTGGGACTGATCCAAAGAAGAGGCATACTTTTTCAACACTGGAAAAGTCACTAGTATGTGCAACATTTGCTGAAATTTACCTAAATATTTCCTCAAATTTATGTTTCTAAGTTTGTGTACAGCCTAACGTTTTGAATTGAATGTCTATTGTAGACAGTTTTAATCCAGCTAATTAACACCTGTATTGTCTCATAAGGTCATCATTTTTTTGTGTGTGTGATGAGAACACTTAACATCCACTCTCTTTTAACTTTTTATGTATTTTTTTCCTTTTTTCAAGAAAGCAGCAATGCTTTTGATGAAATTTTCAAATCTGTGTACATGTTAGCTGTGAAGTAGATGCTTTTATTCATTCCAAAGGACAGGTTTTCAGAGAATGATCACAGTATCAAAGTTAGTAAGAAGCTGGACAAATGAGTCGCCAGAGAATGTTAAAGACAACAAAATCTCACCAAGGATGTATCAAATGTAAATTTACTGAAACATCAGGAAAACAAAATCTCACCAAGGATGTATCAAATGTAAATTTACTGAAACATCAGGAAAACACATGTCTGTAATTACATTAGTGAAACAAGACATAATTATAGGAACCAAGTCTTTACACTAAAAAAGAAGCACTATAAAGCAAAGGGTCTTTGATAACCAACAAAATGAGCATGTACAAACCAACACATGTTGTACCTGAGGAAGTTTATAGCACCAACATCTGGGGTTGGAAAGGGATTTCAACCACTGTCTATTTACAACCCCTCATTTTACAAATAAAGAAATGAAGGCCTAGAGAGATGAAAGGCCTTTTACAGAGTCACACGACCCAGAATTGAGTAGAAAACGATCCAGGGCTGATCTCCAGGTCATCAACATCAAGTAACTGCTCTGTTTCAGCATACATATATAATTATATTGGATTCAATATAGTTTTTCCTATTAATAGGTCTACTATAAGTTAAAGCAACACAATTTTTTAAAATTTATTTCATGGATTCAGCTGACATGTAAGGGAATTCAATTCTATATACTCTGAAATCAAAATTCAGAGCAGTCAATGACATTATCTTAGCTATAAATTGTTTGAGATGGTAGCATTTGAAGGGAAAATTTGGCATATCTACAACTACATTAACTATGTATGCCTCAAAGTTATAAAACATTGGTATAAAGTTTTCTTTTTCTTTAGAGTTTAAGAATTAATAAGGTGCAAAAATAATCTGAACATAGAGAAATACAATCAGATTTTTCTTTTAAAAATTAAGTATGGAAATTCAACACTTTAAGAAGGAAAAAGAAAAATTCTTAGCCAAATTCCGTAGCTTGTGAGCCATTTTGTTTATAACTTTTTCCCCTATTCAATAAAAAAAGGTGTTTCTGTAAAATACTTTGGAGGTGTGAAATTTTGTGTAGCACATCTTGCCATGGTCCTGAGACCTCAATGTACTACACTAATGATGAACTAATAACATATAAAAGGGAAAAAATAAACAAAGTTTATTGAGCATATTTAATTAGCTTCATGGAAATAAAGCCAAGCAGTTGCCTATATGTATCTGAGTTTTTCATTATGGTGATAGTAAGAAAACACACACACACACACACACACACACACACACACTGGGCATTCATCCACCATGATCATAAGTCAGCTGCTGCAGACAGCTAAGTTGAGGCTTCGAGGCTGGCACTGTAGCATAGAGGGTAAAGCTGCCACCTGCATTGCCTGCATCCCATATTTGGGGAGTGTGAACCAGCAGGTAGAAGACCTCTCTTTGTCTCTCTGTCTTCTGTCTCTCTCTCTGTCTTTCTGTAACTCTGCCTTTCAAATAAATAAATGAATCTTTTTAAAAATTTATTTATTTGAAAGGCAGAGTTACAGAGAGGCAGAGGGAGAAAGAAAGAAAGAAAGAGAGAGAGAGAGAGCGCGCGCGCGCGCGAGAGAGAGGTCTTTCATCAGCTGGTTCACATCTCAGATGGTTGAAATGGCTGGAGCTAGTCCAATCTGAAGCAAGGACACAGGAGCTTCTTCCTTGTTTCCCATGGGGGGTGCAGGGGCCCAAGAACTTAGGCTATCTTCCACTGCTTTCCCAGGCCATAGCAGAGAGCTGGATCAGGAGCGGAGCAGCCCGGACTTGAACCAGCACCCATATGAGATGCAGGCAATGCAGGTGGCAGCTTTACCAGCTACACCGGAGAGTTGACCCTTAAATAAATGAGTCTTTAAAAAAAAACTTTATTTAAATAAATAAATAAACTGTGGCTTCATGAGTAGAACAAAGCCTGTAAGTAGAAGTGGCTTTTGCATGTCATTTATATGTATACATACATTATATTCTCTCACGTAGAAGTTTAGTTATAAGTAAATTAACATTTGGCTACAATTTGTGCCCTCTTGGGTCCAGCATCAAAAAATTTGCTTCCATGTTTCATAAACGTACCCTACACCTGCTTAGGAAGTTACATGACATTTATATTCTTAGCCTTTACCGTATCTGGCTAGTGACAATAAAATAAAAACTCTTGGAACTTCAACCCTATTTCTTACTACTACATGCATATTAACAAACATACAGCAAAACATTTGTTTACAATAGGTAAAAGAGCATGTTACAGTTCTAGAGAATAAGCTATACTTGCTATTAATAATATCTGCACAGTGGTATAATAAAAGTAATTAGTGAAAGTACTTTGTAAAAACCTATAAATATTTAAAGAAACATGTTAAAAATAAGAGTGAAAATCAGATTAGTGTTCTGAAACTATCAGTGGAAAATATGAGCACAAATCCTTCGATGGAAATTTTCAGTAGAAACTCTTGAGATACAGGTGAGAAGCCACCCTGTTCTTCCCTACACTCATCCCCCCCCCCGATAACATTTAAGTTTTTTGTATAAAATAAATGCTTCTATATGTCATATAGCAGTCTTTTAATCTTTTTATCATGTTTTCTTGTGAATTTTTTCATGTAAAAGTGCTACATTCATAAGCAAATATGATTACAGTCAACTCTCAATTACCTATATAAGCTGTGACTCTGCCACAGATTTTCAGTTTTGTAATAATCATGAACTCACAAAATAATGAAGGCACTCTACAAGAGCTGATGTTACTGGAGGAACTGCAGATTTGTCCGTCCTCAAGCTCAGAGTTACATCTGCCTCATAGTCCACATTTTCTCACTTCTCCAGAATGGGTTAAAGGAAGTAAACAATATTTGCATTATAACTTGATCTTTCAAAAAATGTTTTATTTATTTGAAAGGCAGAGTTACCTGGGGGAGGAAGGGGCACAGAGAGAGAGAGAGAGAGAGAGGGAGAGAGAGAGAGAGAGAAGTCTTCCATCTGCTGGTTCACTCCCCAAATGGCCACAATGGCCGGACCTTGGCCAATCTGAAGACAGGAGCCAGGAGCTTCTTCTGGGTTTCCCATATGGGTGCAGGGGTCCAAGAACTTGAGGCATCTTCTACTGCTTTCTCAGGCATATTAGCAGGGAGTTGGATTGGAAATGGAGTAGCTGGGACTTGAACCAGTGTCCATAGGGTATGCCAGTGCCACAGGCTGCAGCCTTACCCTATATGCTGCTATGTCCCTGGCTCCCATAACTTGATCTTGATTGGCTGTATCTACATATGATGTGAAACAATGAAGTGCATCTGGAAAAGGTGATAACTGATGCTAGAGTGAAATCTGCTGATAGTAAGTGTCACTTATGTTCTCATAGATAATCAAGAGATGGATGCATATTAACTCTGAAAAATGAATAATTCTTTTAAATATTCATATAAATATATATAAACACACATTTAGCTATCAGAAGGTGGTTAGGCAAAAATGGATGCCAATGATAGAAAACAATATCTTCTAAAAGTGCAGAAAAGTTCTGGCCTTCCTATTTCTTTTTCATAATCCTTTAGAAAGAAAATATAAAATATTGCCTCTGGAATGCTGACAACAGAGTATCTATGCACAAGTATCAGAGAAGTCCCTCAAGTAATTAGTGGGCAGGTTCTATTTTGAAATATTTTAAATTTGTCTTAGCATCAGATGGCTTGTTTCTTAAGTTTAAGAGTTTTGCAGAAGAGGAGTTAGCTGAACCGAAATGGCCTTCTCCTGATTTTATAAAATGAGACAAATGTCTGGCACTAAGGGAAAGGGTGGAAGAGTGGTGAAAATATTAAGCTGAAAGGGGAGGCACTTGTTTATGGGAAGTTTGTGAGATTTCTTTCAAAAAGGAAAATATAAACTCTGTTAGGAATTTGGTGTTCACACTTCAGAGAAATAGAACACAAAACTGCAGACTTATATTTGAGAATTAGTGTTAACCCTTTGTGTCTAGTTTGAGCTATCTTGTGTTTGTTTAAAACTACAAGCCAAAATTTTGTATCTCATTGGATAAAAAGTGTGTATAATTTCAAATAGTTTTATTCACTCTTATGCTGCACATGGTCTGAATTTTTAGAATTTTTTAAAGACTTAAAGCAGAACTGTGTAATTTGTATAAATGACAAGTGTAAAATCTTACCAAAAATGCTAAAAATATTCAAATAACATTAATAAATGTAGCATTAAAAAAAGAAAAATATACTTATTTAAAAAGGAATGCCTCATTAAGTGAAGCATTAAATGTAAAGATGTCGCTCCTTCTGCCGCAAAAGGAACGACGCTGCTTGCAGTTAATCGGTCTTCAGTAGAATTTTACTTATAACGAGTGGGAAAGAGTGGGGGACCGGGAGAAGGGGGAAAGATGGCACACACGCTCCTTAAGGGGAAACGCTGGCGTGCATATTCCTTCTCCTGTGGTCCGCTTATATACAGAATTCAACCAATCACAGTCAACCATTCAAAGTCCATGCACAGAGTTCTCCAATCCGGCACTTGATCACGCTCAGCTGTGGAGTCACGCAGTGAGCAGGGCATTAATGCCATCTTGTTGTTTACCACGATCCTCAGCTAGATGGAAAGTTCAATCAGCTGCTACATCCGCATTACTGCTATAAGCCAAGCCCAGCATGGGGGGGGTCCCACGGCAGGCCTATCCATGGGTGCCCACAAAAGACGTCTTGTTAGTGTGCATTTCAAACTTCACATTTTGAAAAGGTGAAAACCTTTTCCTCTCTCCTCAACAGATACCTATAACTTAATTGGGAACTGAGTGTGTGGAAGAAGCAAGTAGTAGATTAAGGGGCAGTGCCATAACTTACACACGTTCTTGGAAAAATGAGGGTGGCTCCCACGGCCAAGAATGTGTGTGATCTGAAGAAACACTGAATGGTCTGAGCCGGATAGAATAGTACTGCATGTGTTCAATGAACAGAATATTTAAAGCCCAGACATTAATTGTTTTTAACTTTTACTTAATGAATATAAATTTCCAAAGTACAGCTTATGGATTACAACGCCCCCCCCCAACTTCCCTCTCACCTGCAACCCTCCCCTTTCCTGCTCCCTCTCCCCTTGCATTCACATCAAGATTCATTTTCAATTCTCTTTATATACAGAAGATCAGTTTAGCATATATTAAGTAAAGATTTCAACAGTTTGCACCCACATAGAAACACAAAGTGAAAAATACTGTTTCAGTACTAGTTATAGCATTAAATCACAATGTACAGCACATTAAGGACAGAGAGATCCTACATGAGGAGTAAGTGCACAGTGACTCCTGTTGTTGACTTAACAAATTGACACTCTTGTTTATGGCATCAATAATCTCCCTAGGCTCTTGTCATGAGTTGCCAAGGCTATGGAAGCCTTTTGAGTTCACTGATTCTGACCAGACATTAGATTTTAAAAGAGGATTGCTTTGCAGGGCAGTTAATACAGGATTAGGGAAATCTGTTGTAAATTATTACTTGTTGGGGTTGAATCCTTTTTGAGAGTATGCTTTTTTTAAAAAAAAAATATTCATTTATTTGAAAGGCAGAGTTACCTAAAGGCAGTGGCAGGCAGAGAGAGAGAGAGAGAGAGAGAGAGAGAGAGAGAGAGAGAGGTCTTCCATCCATTGGTTCACTCCCCATATGGCCACAATGGCAGGATGTGGTCCAATCTGAAGCCAGGAGCCTCCTCCAAGTCTCCCATGTGGGTGCAAGCATTTGGGCCATCCTCCACTGCTTTCCAAGGCAATAGCAGAGAGCTGGATAGGAAGTAGAGCAGCCGGGTCTCCAACTGGTGCCCATATGGGATGCCAGCACCGCAGGCCATGGCTTTACCCACTACGCCACAGCTCCGGCCCCAAGAATAAGTTTTTAATCCTTCAGTGGTAGTTACTTTTCATGAACTGAAGATGAAATAAAATATCAAAGGTCTACTGTGTGATTTAGGCCTCCATGTGAGCGTTTTAAAAAAATGACACTCTCTTCCATTTTGATAGTCAAGATACTCTCCTGGCCATATGAGATTTCTTCTTTTGGGATCCTCACTGGAATTCAGAGGATGTAAGAGCTGTATTCATGCTCAGAATAAAATCAAGAAACCCAATACTCAGTTGCTGGAACCCTTGGTCCCAAATTGCATCCCACTAAATCCAAACCCCTCTTGTGTGGCTGCACACACACTGATGGTTTTTGGACAAGGTAGGAAAGAAACAGCAGGCAAGCAAAGACAGCTTAGCGTCTTGATCCCTTTACATTTGGGGTATGTTTCTTGCCTGCAGTGTTTCAAACCCCTGAGGCTCCAAAGGGAATGCTACCTATGCAACAGATGCTGTAGCAGGAGAAGAAAGGTCCCACGGAGGAAGGGGAAGGCTGAATCACAAGCTGACCAAGAAGAGGAGCTGTCCCCCTGCCACTGGACTCTCTCCTCTTCGAGGCAGGGTGGAAGTTCCAGAGGTTTCTATCCCCACTCTAGGAGAGAACACAAACACAGGAGCCCATGGTCCTCCCAGGGTTTCTTTCTCATCCTTTTTCTAGACTCAGAATCATTGAAGCCTAAAGGGCTTCTATCATCCAAGGGCCATTGGTGCTAATTTGCACAGTTCACTGTAGCCTAAAGAGGCACAGCTGTTATTTCAAGAGAGTTGAGTGCACTACTTAATTACCATGACCACAATCTTTAGGATGTTCAATAATTTCTAAAGGAAATTTTTTTTTTTACCTTCACACAGCTCAAGACAAAAGTATGACTTCTGGAGTTGAGGAACTTATGGTATGGAAAGAGGGAGAGATGTTTTAATAAGGAAATAAGCTTTGATATGTGTATAAACACACTCACAAAAGTATACACACATAACACTCTGTATTCCATACAAGGTGACACAAATATTGTTAAGAATATAATAAGATATCAAAGTTTTATGATTCAGGTTATTCTTGGCATTTTAATTTGACAGGTGCTAAGGCAATTTAGGTTTTGACATTTCTGAATCAATTGTATATTTGAAGTGTACAATTGTGCATTTAAAAAGTTGTACATTAGCCTTCTCTAAACAGTGACTTAATGGAGTACCTCAATTACCAAATGGAAAGCAAGATTATTACTCTGTATTAAATAAGCAAAGTATATTTTAGAGAAAAGGCTACTTGAGAAATAAAGACTTCAGTGTCCATCATTCCAAGTTCAGAATATTTTAGTTATTAACAGTGGCTACCAAATAAGCTGCAGGTGAAGTTGGCTTTACCAACCTCCAGGAGCTGCTCATAATCAGGAATCAAGGAATAGTATTATGATTCAACTATAAGATGATACACTTTTTTTATTTTTGAAAGGATTTTCTGAAATTGGTATTCCTATGAGCAAGGAGTCACTGCTGGTGTGCTCCTCATAGCTGGACAGGAGGTCTGTGGATGACTTTGAAAGCTTTATTCTTTCTCTGGAGGCTTCTAATTATATCATTATTATAATCATCATGCTATACAATATAGATATATCTTCATCTTATTCTCCTAGTTATAATATTATAATATTTTTTACCTTCTCTCATTAGAAATGCTGATGGTCTTCAAGAAAATTAAAGGATGTGTATTTGGCATGGTGAGTAAGGTCATCAGACATCCCATGGAAGGGTGCCTAGTTTTGAGTTCTGGCTCCAGCCCCGAGTCCAGTTCCCCATTATTGTGCACCCAGGGAAACAGCAAGTGATGACTCAAGTAATTGGGTTCCTGAAATCCATGTGAGAGATCAGGATTGAGCAAAGTCCTGGCTCCTGACCTCAGCCTGGCTCAGCCTTGGCTCATGTGAGCATTTGAGGCGTAAACCAGCAGATGACATTTTTTCTTTCTGTCTCTGATTTTCAGATTAACACAACAAATAAATTAAAACAAAGAAAAACAGCAAAATTTAAATTTTATTTCCTTTACAGAGCAGCCAACTGGGGTTTTGAGGTTGGTAAAGCTGGTAATGATCTGAAGTCTATTGATATGATGGTGGTTGTATTTATTTTTTTGTTTTTAGTTTTTAAAGATTTATTTATTTATTTAGAAGGTGCAGTTACAGAGGCAGAGAGAGAGAGAGACAGAAAGGGAGAGAGAGGTCTTCCATTTCTGGTTCACTCCTCATCTGGCCACAACAGCTGGAGCTGTTCCAATCCAAACCCAGAAGCCTGGAGCTTCTTCCAGGTCTCCCACATGGGAGCAGGGTCCCAAGCACTTGGGCCATCTTCTAGAGCTTTCCCAGGCCATAGCAGAGGGCTGGATTAGAAATGGAGCATCCAGGACCCCATATGGGATGCTAGCACTGCAGGCAATGGCTTTACCAACTATGCCACAGCATCAGCCCCTATATTCATTTCTACGACTGCAGTTAACAGTGTGCCACAAACTCAATGTCTTAAAACAACAGAAATTAAATTGTCTTACAGTACTGAAAGCCAGAAATTGCGCATGAAAGTGTTATCAGTGTTGTTTCCCTTAGTAGATTCTGAGGAAGAACTTGCTACTTTTCTCTCCGCTAGCTTGTGGTGGCAGTGGTGTTTCTTGGTTTTCTGTGGTTTGCGGACTGAAATCTGTGCCTTCGTTTTTGCATGCCCACCTTGGCACAAATCTCCCCCTCCTGTCATGTAGGGACACTAGTGATTAGATTTAGGGCCAAGTCTAAATCTGATTATGATCTTGAGACTCTTAACTTAATTACACTTGTAAAAAGTGAAGCTCCAAGTAGAATGGCATTCATAAGAACTAGGGACTAAGATTAAACATATTCTAATTGTGTTCTTCGGAGAACCAACTCAAGTCTCTGATGTTGTCAAGGTTGCGCTGAAAAATTAGTCTTCTGGGGCCTGTTATAAATGTGTAAAAATATGTTGTTATGTTCTGTCTCTATTTCTACAGAATTTCTTATTTACAGAATTTTGCCAGTTAAACAGAAAGTGACAATTTCAGAATTTTAAAAAAAGTTTGAGAGATGTGGAGCTGGAAAAAAGGGAGGCACAGGAGGCAGTCTGCAAACCACAGAAAACCACAGAGGCAGAGGCAGAGGTGGGGGAGACCAAGCTGACCAGTGGGGCTGGGACACCCAGATCCTGCCCAAGGAGCCCTCCTGTACTCTGTGCTTGGGCGCAGACGTGTGACTCTGTGGAGGCCTCCCAGACAGTTCTCTGCTGGTCAGGGGCCCAGGTCAGGTCTGAATCAGGCTTTGCTCTGCTTCTGATGGGGCTGGACCTTTGGAAGGCACTTTCAACAGCAGGACCAGATGGGCCATTATGACCCTGAACTCCATGTCTGCTTCTGCAGCCAAGTCCAGCAAGTCCAAGATTTCCAAATAGTCCACAGACCAGCTCAAGCTTTCAGAAATGATCGTGGCTGCCTTCCAGGCTGAGGCAGCTCCTCATGCCAGTCCATCCAGAAGTATATCAAGAGCTACTACAAGGTAGGTGAGAAGGCAGACTCACAGATCAAGCTGAAAATCAAGCTTGTCACCACCTGTGTCCTCAAGCAGACCAAAGGGGTTAGGGCTTCAGTGTCTTTCTATCTGGCCAAGAAGGAGGAGCACAAGAGGTCAGTGGCCTTCAAGAAGCCCCAAAGCAAGAAGCCCAAAGGCACCCCAGTCAAGGATGCCAAGAAGAAGCCAGCTGCCATGTCTAAGAAAGTAAAAAAAATAAACAAAATTGTCAAAGTCAAACCAGTCAAGGTGTCCAAACCCAAGAAGTCTGACCCAGTGAAGCCCAAAGTCAAGTCAGGTGCCAAGAAGTCTGGAAAGAAGAAGTGACAAAAAAGTCTTTCCTTCCTGTCTCCTATTTCTGGGAATACTTTTATCACTATCTTTTGCTCTTTACCTACAGCCTTTGACTCTTTCTATTCTGACTTTATGAAAGACAGAATTTGGGTTCCTCGGAAATAAGGGAATAATTCCTTTTTTCCTAACTAGTTGGGTAAGACAACAACAACACATCTCTGTAATGATGAGACTGTACTAAAATTTTTGCTTTGTTGATTTGCTTTTAACTTTACTGGTTTAGGAGTTTGGGTGGAGTTGTGTGTGCTGTTTTGCTGGGATCCGTGATGAAGACGAAGGGGAGGCGAGCGTAAACAAGGCTGTTCTGGCTACATGAGAGAGCGCTTAGGAACTGGAAGGCCTGTAGGGCTATCAGGGGAGCATGCTTTTCATTAAGTTGTAAGAGCTTCAGAACCTTTGGAGGGGAGGAGAGGCAGCAATGTCTGGCCAAGGGAGATGGAAAAAACCCTCTGTGGGCCCACTGCTGCTTCCTAGAAGTGCACAGTGGTGGGTCCAAACCCTGTTTCCTTCTCACTTAGTCTGGCTTTGTGGCCTCCCCATTGTCTTACAGAAGGGGAGGAGTATTTAAGGGACAGCTGGAACTGGCCATGGGGAGGGGGAGCTGTCCTTGTGTCCTTGTGTCCTTGTAAAAGATACTGCCTTTGACTACTCGTCCTATTATTAGTACAATTTCTTACTCTTCGTATGTGAATATGTGACTATTTTTATAATCTATATTGGTATACTGTTGCATTTACAATTAAGTTTTAGTGTGAATTCTGGAGGAGACAAAAACATTCAGACCACAGCAGTCATCAAGAAACTTTATTCACACAAGTAAGGAAGTAAATTCTAAAATACACTATATATTCATTAACTTTTTAATAACTAATATTATGTTCATTTCTGTTTTTAAAGATGCATTTATTTATTTGAAATACTGACACAGAAAGAGGGACAGAGAAATCTTTCATCTGCTGGTTCACTCCCCAGATGCCAGCAGCAGCCCAGACCAAGACAAAGACAAGCCTGAAGGTCCACTTGGGTCTCCCATTCCTATGACAGGGGCTCAAGCTCTTGGATCCCCTGCTGCCGCTTTCCCAGGTGCATTAGCTGACCGGAAGTGGAGAAACAAGGACTTCGAAGGTTTTGAGGTGTAAAGTCAGACTGTTTATTTGAAATTTTTAAAAATATAAGTTCTTGTTGACATAACGTAAAATTTCTTCTTAATATTGTTTTCGCTGTATCCTCTAAAGTTTGATGTTTTGTTTCAAACAAGTTTTATGTTTCAGAAGTTTTCATATTTTTCTTACAGAGCTCCCTTTAGCATTTCTTATAATGCATGTTTAGTGATGAAAAACTCCTTCACAGCTTTTGCTTGTTTGGAAAAAAGCTTTGGTTCTAATTTTTCAAGGACAGTTTGTCCAGGTATAGTGTACTTGGTTGTCAGAGTTGTTTTGTTTTGTTTCTGCACTTAATTATAGCATTCCACTTCCTTCTGGCCCGTGGTATTTCTGACAGGAAATCCACTGACAATGTTATAGTGGTTCCCTTGTGTGTGATAAATAGTTTTGCTCTTGTTGCTTTCAATACTCTGTTGATCAGGCATCTGGCACAGTAGCTAAGATGCTACTGGGGATGCCTGTAATCTCATATTGCAGTGACTGAATCCTATCCCCACTTCTGATTCCAGCTTCTTGTTAATGTGCACCCTGAGAGGCAACAAGTGATGTCCTAAGCACTGGGTTGTGCATCACGCATGCAGGGGACCCAAAATGACTTCCAGGCTCCTGTCTTCAACCCACCACAGGCTGAGCTATTTTGGGAGTTTGGGGAATGAACCAGAGGATGGAAACTATTTCTCTCTCTCTCTCTCTCCAAATATCTCATCCAAATAAATAAAAATATATTAAGTTGGTATGAATTTCTTTGAATTTATCCTTTCTGGAAAATATTGTGTTTCCTGGATCTGGAATTCCATTGTCATCCCCAGATTTGAGAATTTATTTTGCCATTATTTCTGAGAATATTTTTTTCTACCCATTTATCTCTCTATTCCCTTTCTAGAACTCCCATAACATGTATATTAGCCCTTTAAGCACGTGTCCCTCCTTTTAAATTACCTTTTATTTTTGTTCTTCTGATTCGATGATTTTCTGTGACCTGCGTTTGAGTTTGCTGATCCTTCTTTCTGCCTGGATTAGTCTGCAGTAAAACCCTTTACTGGGTTTTTCATTTCAATTATTGTATTTTAAGCTCTAAGATATCTGTTTTTACTTTTTATCTCTTTGCTGAAATGATGACCTTACTGAGCACCTTTATGACAGCTATTTTGAATCCTGTATCAAGTAAACCACAAACCTTCAGTTCACTTTAGTTGGTTTACTTTTCTGTTTTGTCTGGAAAGCATTTCCCCGTTTCTCCATTTCTGTTGGCTCTTTGTGTTGATGTCTGTATCTGGCAGAACAACTAACTTTCCAGTCTTCATGGACAGCCTTTACACAGAGACCCTCACTGATATACCTGGCCAAAGACATTTGTGGCGGACCTCTTTTTTAAGATTTATTTATTTACTTGAAAGTCAGAATTACAGAGAGAGGGAGAGAGAGAAAGAGAGAGAGAGATTTTCCATCTGCAGTGGCCAGGCTGAGCCAGGCCAAAGCCGGGAGCTGGTAGCTTCATCCAGGTCTTTCATATAAGTGGCAGGGCCCCAAACACTTGGGTCATCTTCTACTGCTTTTCCCAGGCAATTAGCAGTGACCTGGATCAGAAGTGGAGCAGCTGGGACACAAACCCATGCCTATATGTGATGCAAGTATCACGGGCATCAGTTTAACCCATTACTGCCCAAAGCTGGTCCCTGTAACACCTCTTAAACTTTCATGATGATTTAAATGCTACATTTGATTTCAGTGGGTCTTGGCCATCTAAAGTGTGCTGGGTCCTGTTATTTCTGAGATGGGTAAGACAGAAGAGCTTTGGACAGCCCCTGATAAATCAAATTGTTGGATGCATGTTCCTTCCCCAGGGAGAATCTTGGATCTGGGGGTTTCCTTTTGATCATTTATTACTGTGCTATTACTGACCTATTCAGAGAATGTGTCTATTTTTTACCTTGACTTTTATTTTATATTTTTAATATTTTTGAGATAAAGTATTTTCAATTTACATTAGATTCAAAGACTTTAATTCCCCACTAGAAAAGAATTCAACAGACAAAAAACAAAAACATTCTAGCTCTGGAACCAGCACTATGGTTTAGCCAGGAATGCTGCCACCTGAATGCCAAAATGGCATTCCTATGGATGCCATTTTGTGTGCTGGCTACTCCACTTACCATCCAGCTCCCTGCTGGAGGTCTGAGAAAAGTAATGGAGGATGGTTCATGTAACTGGACCCCTGCTACTCATGTGGGAGATCTGAATGAAGCACCTGTCTCCTGGCCATTTTGGCAATCTGGGGAGTGAACCAGCAGATGGAAAATTCTCTCTGTATCTCCCTCTCTCTTTCTGTAACTCTGACTTTAAAATAAATAAATACATCTTTAAAAAAAAAACCATGGCTCAGAAAGAACACAGGCAGGGGCCATAAACAACCATGAAATGAAAAGATGTCAACGCCATCAATAAGTGGTAAACTTCAGGAAAGCCACCAACCATCAAAATTATAGTGGTATCTAGTTCCTAACAATTTTCCCAGGGAAGTTTCAAAACAAAGTTTGAAAACAATTATATTTACAGCAAAATTTATATATACAGGCATCTCTTCTATTTTTTGCTTTTTAGATTTTTAAAAAATTTTTATATCACGCATAGTGGAGAACATATAGAATTTGTCTTTCTGTGTCCAGCTTATTTCGTTCATCATGTTCACCAGTTGCCACCATTTTGGTAAAACCAATGAAATCTTGTTCTTTTTATAGCTGAATAATATCCCATTGTGCATATATATTTATATATATATATCACTTTTCATATACATATATATGCAGACAATTCTATGTATCTTATAGTATATAAAGACATGTGTGTGTATATATATATATATATATACTGTATATACTTATATGTCATATTTTCTTTGTCCATTCATCTGATGTTGGACTCCTTGGTTGATTCCACATTTTGGTTATTGTGAACATTGCTACTATAGAAATAGTAATTCAGGACTCTCTTTGATACGATGCATTTGTGTTTTTTGGATATAGACCCAGTTGTGGGTATGTCTTTTTTTTTTAGAGCTATTTATTGATTTGAAAGAGCTACAGAGGGAGAGAAAGAGGGAGAAAGGGAGAGGGAGAGGGAGAGGGAGAGGGAGAGGGAGAGGGAGAGGGAGAGAGAGAGAGAGAGAGAGAGAGAGAGAGAGTTTTTCCATCTACTGGCTCACTCACATGATGGCTGCAATGGCCATAGCTGGCCCAGGCTGAAGCCTGGAGCCAGGAGCTTCCTGTGGATCTCCCATGTGTGTGGCAGGTGCCAAAACAATTGGGCCATTTTCCTCTGATTTTCCCAGGCCATTAGCAGGGAGCTGAACCAGAAGTGGAGCAGCCAGGACTCAAACCAGTGCCCATATGGGTTGCCATGCAATGCCAGGCCATATTTATGCCTTTTTAATTTTAATGAAATCTTCATACTGTTTTCCACAGTGATTGCGCTAATTTGAATTCCCACCAACAGTGTGTAAGAGTTCCCCTTTCTCCACATCTTCAACAGCATTTGTTTCTTTTGGATAACAACTATTCTGACAGAGGTGAAATTACATTTCCATTCTGGCTAGTGATATTAAGCATTTTTAATGTATATTTTGGTCATTTGTATTTCCTCCTTTTAGAACTATCTGTTGAGAGATTCTTTGCCCAATGCTTAACTGGAAGAAATCCCATTGATAATAGCCACAAAAAATCAAATAAATTAGGAATAAATTTAGCCAAAGAAGAGAAAGATATCTACAATGAAAATTACACAGTGCTGATGAAAGAAATCATCAAGAATATGAAAAAAATGGAAAGATATTTCTTGCTCATGAAATGGAAGAATTGGGGCCGGCACGGTGGCTCACTTAGTTAATCCTCTGCCTGTGGTGCCAGCATCTCATATGGGCACCGGGTTCTAGTCCCAGTTGCTCCTCTTTCAGTCCAGCTCTCTGCTGTGCCCTGGGAGGGCAGTGGAGAATGGCCCAAGTGCTTGGGCCCCTGCCCCCACATGGGAGACCAGGAGGAAGCATCTGGCTCCTGGCTTCAGATCGGCACAGTGCCGGACATAGTGGCCATTTGGAGAGTGAATCAACGGAAGGAAGACTTCTCTCTGTCTCTCTCTCTCACTGTCTATAACTTTCAAGTAAATTAAAAAAAAAAAAAAAGAAATGGAAGAATTAATATAATTGAAATGTCTAGGGCCAGCACTGTAGTGTAGTGGGTAAAGCCTCTGCTTGGAGTGCTGGCATCCCATGTGGGCGCTGGTTCATGTCCTGGCTGCTCCACTTTCAATTCAGCTCTCTGCTATGCCTAGGAAAGCAGTAGGAGATGGCTCAAGCACTTGGGCCCCTGTACCCATATGGGAGACCAGAAGAAACTCCTGGCTCCTGGCTTCGGATTAGCACAGCTCCAGCTGTTGTGGCCTATTGGGGAATGAACCATCAGATAGAAGACTTCTCTCTTTCTCTTTCTCTCTCTCTCTCTCTGCCTCTCCTTCTCTCTGTGTATAACTCTTTCAAATAAATAAATAAATCTTTAAAAAATTAAATATACTATCTAAATCAATTTACAGATTCAATGCAATTCTTATCAAATTACCAATGGCCTTGTTTACAGAACTAGAATTAAAACAATACTAAAATTTACGTGGAATCACTAAGGACCCAGAATAGCCAAAGGAATCCTGAAGGGGGGAACAATCAATCTGGAGACATCACAACACCTGACTTCAAAACATATTATAAATCAATAGTATTTCAAAAAGCATGCTAGTGGCAGAAAAACCAACACATGGATCAATGGAACAGAATAGGGAGTCCAGAAATTAATTTGTGTACATACAGCAAATGGATTTTTGACAAAAATGCCCAGATCATACATTGGAGAAAGGATAATATCTTCAATAAATGGTGCTGGCAAAGCTGCATGTGTATATTAAAAGACTGAAATTAGACCCCCTCCCTGCCATCATATATAAAAGTCAACTCAAAATGGATCAAAGATCTCAATTTAAGACCCAAGACTATGAATTTGCTGAAGGAAAATCGAGAGGAAATACTTTATGACATTGGTGTAGGTGATTACTTCTTTGATGAAACCTCCAAAGCACAGGCAACAAAAGCAAAACTAGACAAATGGGATTATATCACTCAGAAGTTTCTGCACAGCAAAGGAAACAATCCATAGAGTGAAGAGACATTCAACAGAATAGAAAAAAATATTTAGAAGCTACCTATCCACCAAAGGCTTAGTATCCTGAAAATACTAGCAGCTCAAAAAACTCAACAACCACCAAAGGAAAAAAAAAGCCCAATTGAGTAATGAAATGGGGAGAAGGTGTCTTGAATATTCCTGTTAGCTTTGATGTAGTGGTTTTGCATATCACAATTAGTTTCTGAAAGGTAACTGTTCTGTGTATTGTTGAATTGGTATGACTGTGGAGGAAAGAGCTTCCAGGGTTTCCTTTTTCACCATCTTGTTGGTATCTCCCTTTTTAATTTTTAAATATTCAAAAGCAAGGCACAGAGACCTCCATTTTAATTCTTGCTTTGGGTTCCACAACTGTTAGGAGCTTGTCTCCTTCCGGGAAGTATTGCAAGTGATGGTGAGAAATGGAGTAAAGAGGAAGGTGGAACAGAGTTCTGTCCCACAGAGCTGAAGGTTTCAAAAAGATAAGGAGTTGTTGCTCCAGTTCTGTGTTGTAAGCTCCTCAGTCCTCTAAGTCTGGACACTAACAAGGGGTTAGCACTCCACTGTCTCACATGGTTACAGGATTAACTGAAATGTAATATTGTATCTTTAATATAATATTTCTATGTAGACAAAATAGTTAACATAATTTTTGTACAAAGGAGTTGATTTTAGGAACCAATCTCATCTACTTTTTGATGATAAGAATTGGTTTTAAATGAATTATATCAACTAAGTCTTTATACTAAAACAGAGAAAAAAATTTTTTAATCAAACAGTCTAATTTCCTTCAAGGAAATATCAGATAGAAATATACATAAGATCAATAGCATATTTAACATAGTAAGTGATGATTCTGGCTGATGTCACATAATTTTGATACTCTTTTGTGGGTTTCTAAAATTATAAAATGATATTTGAATCAGTTTTCACATGGTTGCACTTGATCTTAAAGAAAAAATTTTGCTGTGAAAATATTTTATAGCATTTGTTTATTCATTCAACATTCCTACATGTAGTATATGTCCATATCTATCAATTGTTTTACATTGACCACTCAATCAGATATGAACTTACCACTCTAAATTCATGCGTTTTTACAATATGCAATAAATTTCCTTTCTAGACTTATTTGCTCACTGCTATTCTAATGTGCCTAATGTTTTTAGGAATATCCAGGACTTTCAACTATTTCCTGTTCCAGAACTCACACTTTGCTCTTTTTGAGCCTTTACTCTTCTTTTTTCTTTTCTAAAGATTTATTTTATTTATTTGAAAGACAGAGTTACAGAGAGGTAGAAATAGAGCGAAAGGTCTTCCATCCGCTGGTTTACTCCCCAGATGGCTCAATGGTCCAAGCTGCGCCGATCCGAAGCCAGGAGCCAGGAGCTTCTTCCTGGTTCCCACGCGGGTGCAGGGGCCCAAGGACTTGGGCCATCTTCTACTGCTTTCCCAGGCCATAGCAGAGAGCTGGATTGGAAGTGGATCAGCCGGGACTAGAACCGGCACCCATATGGGATGCCGGTGCTTCAGGCCAGGGCTTTAACCCGCTGCGCCAAGTGCCGGCCCTGAGCCTTTGCTCTTGTATTTCCCTTTCACTAGGAGCAAGAAAATCTTGAAATCTACCTTCCCAAACGCTGTGTACGCTTTCTCTTTGAAGCCTTTTCTGATCCTCTGTGCTGATTGTTCCCTTAGCTAAACACTCATGCCACACTGTACTTCTGTAAAAGAACAGCAATATTTTCTTTTATTGTTGTCACTATTCACTTTTGTGTTTCCATTTTAAATTTGTTTGTTTGTTTATTTATTTAGTTTACCAGAACATCACGTGAGTTTATTTCAGATGTAACTGCAATGTTAAAGTTGACAAGTTTAATCTTTACTGCACAAAGTAAACTTTGCCATTAAGTATTTTTTGAAGTTATCCCCTCCAAAAAACTGAGGGAGCTTTTCTTTTTCCACCACCACATATCAAAGTTTCCCAATACTTCTCTTTTTGGAGGACTTTCAATTGATGAGTAACTGCCTTTGAAATATATTTCAGAACTTCTTTCCCCAAATGAAAACTAATCAGAACAAATTATATGTTGCATAGATTTCCTTACAGATGCTTTTATTTAGAACCCAAATGGAAATACCCTACAGTAAAATTTTGACTGTTTTGCTCACAGTAAGAATTATCTGTCCTGAAAAACATGATGAATATATACTGCAATCTTCCAGTTAACACAGGTATTGCTTAACTTTAAAGATAATTTTTCCACATATCAAAATAACCAAATCAAAACATGGGACATTTCATTAACCTTTACTGATTCATAGGCATATGAATATTTAGACCTAGCTTCTACCTTTTTCACCTACTCTTCCTCTATATGGATAGAATTAATACAAGTTTGATGTAGGACGTTTAACCTTTTACAAACATTTACAATTTAGATTAAGGCACTGACTAGTGTGAAAAAAGAAATTCTATAATGATAGGGAGCCTAAACACTCAATTCAAAATTTTTTTCTTCCTTAAATAATATGTACTTAATAATGAGGCAGCTATTAAGTTTTTCAATAATATTTAGGGATACATTCATAGAACTGATTAGACAGTCCAGGTGAAATGGTTATAGAAATACAGGCAGTGCAGTTTATATATCAAAATCTATTTTGATATCTGGAAGTTTACAAAAAGGCTGAGTTCTTCCAACTAATTATGCCTTCTGTGACTCAAGCACTCTTTTCTTGACAAGACCAAGCTGAAACTTATCCATGAAGGTAAAAGTGCTTACTACTAAACTTTTCTTCTAACCTTAGATTTGAACTGTTTAAACGTTTAAGAAATTGATACCCTAAGAACCAGTATGATGCTTTCTACATTTAGCTATATGGAATTTAGAACCCTATAAACTCACCAACTATCTTTCTTTTCTGTATTATTCTTGGCACTCAATTAAGTCTGGCAAAGTCTATTGTACTTTGTACTTTCACATTCTCAAACAAAAATTTAACATTATAAAGTGTACATAAGCACTTTGCTCAATAATTTTCATTTAACATATCTGAAGATGAAACTTTATACTAGTATTTATACAAAATTTATACCAACAGGATAAATGTTATGAATCAATATTCCACTTAAGTCCATGCCATGTACACTGTTTTAAATTTTAATGAGAGAATTTTTTGGGTCATTAGTACTGGCAATCTGTCCTAAATATTGGAGATGAGATTATGGGAGAAAAACATGAATATTTCAGATGTCTCCTATATCACAAAAGTTACCAATCTGTCAAAGTCACTCCCTAAGTGCCAGAAAACTATCTGGCATAAATCAGTCATATCAGTAGAAGAGATCACAGTGATATCTAAATTATTAGCACTTTATACTTTTACTTTTCCAAGAATAGAAGCATTATGTGTAACAATTCCCCTTACCTCTCTTATGTATTTATTTATTTATTTATTTATCTACTTATTTATTTACTTACCTATCTATCTATCTACATACTTATTTATTTTAAAAGGAGATAGGGAGAGAGATCTACCATCTACTACTTATTTCACAAATTTCTGCAATAGCTGAGGCAGGGCCAGACTATAGCCAGGAACTAGGAACCCAATCGAAGTCTTCTTATTGGTGGCAGAGAAACCAACTACTTGAGCCATCACTTGCTGCTTCTCAGTGTGAACATTAACAGGAAGCTGGAATTGGGAGTAGAGCTGAAACTCCAACCCAAGTACTCCCAAGTGATATCTTAACCACTACCCAAAATTATGGTACATGATCCCTCTTAAAGGTGGAATACAACTTGCTCTCTTTTGTATTGATTTTACCTAGTAACACTGAAGTATGAGTAGATCAGAATGAGATAAACAAAAAGGAAATACTAATTTGAGGCTCTATTTGGAAGACTTGAATGTGACTGTTATTAGATGAATGTTTGTATTCTCCCCCAAATTCATATAAGAGTACTTCAAAAAGTTTGCATAAAAATGAAACTAAAAGTATGAATTTATTTTGGTGCAAAAAATCTGAGTGCAAATTTTTTACTTAATGTGCAGAAAATGTGTATTATGCATAGATTTCACATTTTTTCACCAAAGTAATTAAACACTTTAAATTCTATTTTCCATGAAACTTTTAAAAAGCACCCTCGTATATTGAAGTCCTAACCCCCAATGTAACTGAATTTTTTAAAAAGATTTATTAATTTATTTGAAAGTCAGAGTTACACAAAGAGGAGAGAAGGAGAGACACAGAGAGAGAGGTATTCTATCTGATGGTTCACTCCCCAGATGGCTGCAATGGCCGGAGCTGCACTGATCCAAAGCCAGGAGCCAGGAGCTTCTTCCAAGTCTCCCATGCGGGTGCAGGGGCCCAAGGACTTGAGTCATCTTCTACTGCTTTCCCAAGCCAGCCAGAGCAGAGAGTTGGATTGGAAGTGGAGCAGCTGGGTCTCAAACTCGTGCCCATATGGGATGCCAGCATTGCAAGCAGCAGCTTTAACCTCTACACCACAGCACCGGTCCCATGACTGAGTTTTGAGTAAGATAGTAATTAATGTTAATTGAAGTCATAAAAATAGAGTCCTCATTCGTTAGGGTTAGTATCCTTATAAAAAAAGACACAAGAGAAAATTCTCTCTCCTTCCCTCTCTCTCTTATCCACAAGTGTAAACACAGTGACTTTCCATAATCCAGGAAAAGAGCCCTCAACAAGAGCTGAATTAGCTGACATCTTGATCTTGGACTTCTAGCTCCCAAAATAAAGCAATACTTTTCTGCCATCTAATTCATCTAGTCTACAGTATTTTGTTATTGCCACCAAGGATGACTCAGACAGATTTTCACACCTGTTACAGGATGCTGCTGTGGCAAACACCTATAATTGTGAAAGTGGCTCTGTCTCTGGGTGATGAGTAGAGACTGGAAGAGTCTTGAGGTACATGTGAGGACACTTAATATTACTGCGAAAAGACTGTTGGTAGAAGTGTGAACATCATAATGACAGTCTTGAGAGCTTGGGTATAAAAGACAGAAGGAGACCTGGAGACCAAGTTTTCATCCTCTTTTTTTTTTTTTTTTTGACAGGCAGAGTGGACAGTGAGAGAGAGAGACAGAGAGAAAGGTCTTCCTTTGCCGTTGGTTCACCCTCCAATGGCCGCCGCAGCCGGCGTGCTGCGGCCGGCGCACTGCGCTCATCCGATGGCAGGAGCCAGGTGCCAGGTGCTTTTCCTGGTCTCCCATGGGGTGCAGGGCCCAAGCACATGGGCCATCCTCCACTGCATTCCTGGGCCACAGCAGAGAGCTGGCCTGGAAGAGGGCAACCGGGACAGAATCCGGCACCCCAACCGGGATTAGAACCCGGTGTGCCGGCGCCGCAAGGCGGAGGATTAGCCTGTTGAGCCGGATTAGCCTGTTGAGCCACGGCACCGGCCAAGTTTTCATCCTCTTAAAGAATATGCAGATGGTTAAAGTCTGTTCTCAAACAGAAATGCAAAACATACTGGAAACTGAAGAAAATGTGATACTGGAATTATGTAGCAGAGAGCTTACATGAATTGTGTTGTAGCATTTTAGCGTTTTATGGAATGCAGAACTTGAAAGCACTTACATTGGATGTGTAACAGAAGAGATTTCTGGGCAAATGTCCTGGTCCCATTTTATTGTTTATAGTATAATTTGAGAGGACAAATACAACTTTGAGAAGGAATTGTTAGCAAATGGGAAGCAGAACTCAGATATTTGGAAAATTTCTCATCCTATCCATATTGCAAAAATAAGAGACTTTGTTATGAAGAAAATGTTAAGGTTGTAGTTGGACAAATGCTTTATAAAGAGATCATGTTTGTTGCTCAAGACTTAATCAGCTATTTTAGCAGAAACCTAGAGTAAAAATAAGATTATATCAGTAGAAACATTACCAGTCATGGAAAACCAGGGCACTGTGGCCAAAAATGACCTAAATGAAAGATCTCTGTGAGTGAGATCCCAGGGGGAAAGAATGGGCCATCAAAGAAGGAAGTACCTTTCTCTGAAGGGAGGAGAGGATTTCCACTTTGATTATGGCCTTATCTCAATAAAGTCAGAGTTTGTGAACTCAAGAGGCTTCCATAGCCCTGGCAGCTCATGACAAGAGCCTCGGGTAATTATTGTCATCATAAATAAGAGTGTCAATTGTTAAATCAACAACAGGAGTCACTCTGCACTTATTCCCCATGTAAGATCTTTGTTGTTTTTGTGTTGTACTATGTGAATTAATGGTAAAACTAATATTCAAACAGTACTTTATATTTTGTGTGTTTGTGCGGGTGCAAGCTATTGAAACCTTTACTTAGTATAAACTAAGTTGATCTTCCGTTTATAAAGATAATTAAAAATTAATCTTTTTATTTATTTATTTATTTATTTTTGACAGGCAGAGTGGACAGTGAGAGAGAGAGACAGAGAGAAAGGTCTTCCTTTGCCGTTGGTTCACCCTCCAATGGCTGCCGCGGATGGCGCGCTGCGGCCGGCGCACTGTGCTCATCTGATGGCAGGAGCCAGGTGCTAGGTGCTTTTACCTGGTCTCCCATGGGGTGCAGGGCCCAAGCACTTGGCCCATCCTCCACCGCACTCCCGGGCCACAGCAGAGGGCTGGCCTGGAAGAGGGGCAACCGGGACAGAATCTGGTGCCCCAACCGGGACTAGAACCCGGTGTGCCGGCGCCGCAAGGCGGAGGATTAGCCTGTTGAGCCATGGCGCCGGCAAAAATTAATCTTAATGAAGAATGGGATGGGAGAGGGAGTAGGAGATGGGATGGTTTGCGGGTAGGAGTGAGGTTATGGGGGGAAAATGGCTATATTAAAAAGTTGTACTTTTGAAACATATTTATTAAATAAAAATTAAAAAAAACATAAATAAGAAAAGAAAAATTGCCAGCTCAAAATAAAGCTGATGATGGAAGTGGGACAAAATGAAGAAATTTTCATTTCCTGGATTCTGTAAACTGGACCAGATAGCTATAGAGTTGTCAATGAGTCCTCTTCAAGGAAAGAATGACTGTGACCTTGATTCAGACATCAATAGACATCTCCACTCCCACTACAGACACGAAGGGAAAGATTTCAGAAGCTGAGGCCCTCACAGAGAGCTACATGAGTAACAACTTCACAGACAGTCTTGGGAATAGTGCAACCCCCGGCTGGCTAGGGACAGGGGCTTCCTGCCAATGGAAGTATCAAGGTCATACAAAAATGTTTCCTGTAGGTGTGAAAATAAGAAAATCAAACTCCAAAAGATTATTCTTGAATCTTAGGATCTAACAAAATATTTCTTGCTAGGTATTGAGCTTGCTTGATACCCATCACCCCTTTATTCTTTCCTGATTCCTCCTTTTGCAATGGGACTGTTTTACCTGCCTGCCCCACCATTCTATTTCAAATACACATAACTTGCATAATTTCACAAGTTCATAGCTGGGAAAAATTTTCCCTTAGGGTGATTTGTATCTTAGCTCTCACCCCTAATAGTTAGATGATTTTTAAAAAATATTTATCTTATTTTATTTGAAGAGCAGAGTTACAGAGAAAAAGGGAGAGACAAACACTGAGAGATCTTCCATCCACTGGTTGACTCCTGAAATGACCACAATGGTACAGGTTGGGCCAGGCCACAGGTGAGAGCCAGAAATTCTACCCAAGATTCCCACATGGGTAGCAGGAGCCCAGGTACCTGGGCCAACTTCTGCTGCTTTCCCAGGTGCATTGGCAGGGAGCTGGATTGGAAGTTGAGCAGCCAGGACTAGAACTAACACTTATATGGGATGCCAGTATCATAGGTGGCAGTTTAACCTACAACACTAGTGCCAATTTACATGCTATTTAGATGAAACTTTGGATTTTAGACTTTAGTGTTGATAATAGAATGAGTTAAGAATTTTGGAGCTATTGGGATAGGATCAATTTATTTCCATGAATTTGGAGGGTCTGAGGTAGAATATTATGGAATAATTTTTATTTTTTTTGCCCTCTAAAGTCATGGTGAACCCTGCCACCATCACCCCATCCCTGTCCTCTATTGTGTAATGTTCTTTTGAGTAAGGAAGTCCTTATGGTTAATTGAGATTCTCAGTTTGAGACTCTGACTTGATAGTATTTCTGTTTATAAAGAAAGAGAACAGAGTTTTCATACTCTGTCTCTCTTATTCACATAAGAATACAGTGAGAAGATAGCCATTTACAAGTCAGAAACAGTACCCTCACCAGGGGCTGAATTATCAGGCACATTGATGTGGGATTTTTCCGCTCTGGATCAGAGAGAAAATAAATTTCTCTTGTTTAATCCATCCTGTTGGTTGTATTTTGTTATGGCAGTCAGATAAGACCAAGATAATGTCCTATACCACATTACAAGTCTGTTTATTTTCAAAACAATCCACAGAACCTCTCAAAATGTTAGGGTGGCTAGGTGGATATTAGCCTATGTGTGTAAGAGGCTGAAGAAAATGCGAAATTTTGAAGAAAATAGATTTATGTGAAATGGAATGAGGACACAAGTCCTGGTAGCAAGGCGCGGTCTCTTGTCTCTTCAAGCCCCAGGTGTTCTTGCCTGTCCCGTATCTAAAGGAATTCATTGAGCTGAGGGACTGATACAACTGGCTCTACTGGACTGCAAGTCATTTGCTTCTCCAATAGATAAGAACCCTAATGGCCAGTATCTATCAGTGTAGGAATTGCTGTCTCTTCACTTTTTCCAATAAACTATGATACAATTGCATTCTTGTATGCTCATTAATTGGCCACATTCTTTATCAATAGAACAAGTTAGGGTTCAAATCAGAGATTACAAAAATGGAAATGTGCATATAAAACTAGCTTTTGAAATGAATATTAGGGCCTCTAATAATGACTCTGTCCTTGGTTTTAGATCTTGTGAGTTTTAAACTGATTGTTAGATTTGTTTTCTCCAAACATAAAAAAGTAAAATTCTAGGTGGCCATGCACATGAAACCTTGGATGGAAGCAGTTTCTGCAAGCTGGCACTGTGTCCCCCTGGAGGAGCCACCTCCTGTTGAGAAGCCACCTCCTACTGGAACCTTGTCTTGACTGCCCTTTCTAATGATGCCCCTTTTCAGCATGAAGCAGCCAGAGTGATCATCGTCCAGTCCCCCTAACAGATGTTAGGGTCCGTTCTTCTTGAGGAGAGAATCTAAGTGGTCAGATGGGCTAATAGGCAGTCAGGGTGGTCCCAGTGCAATTTGGGGTGTAGAATGCTTGCTTCCCTCCCAGAAAGTTATCTTTCAAGAACAAAGTGTTTGTCCTTCCTTAGGGATCTCCAAATTTACTATGAAAATAGCAAGGGAGTGTTGATTGCATGCTCCTAAGCTCAGAGTTTATTGTGAAAACAAGTTACCTATCCCACCCTTCTGGATAGTTTTTTTGTTTTATAATGAGTAAGCCAAATAGCATAAAGGATTGTAAATCAGTTTTTTTTTTTAATCTGAAAACAACCTTATATCGCCCAAATAAAACAACTATCTTGTTCTCCAACCTGCTCAAAACCAAGCGCTATGAAGAATGTCTCAGACTGGTAAGAAATCATACTTTAGAGGCATTGCTGGAGAGAAAAGAAACCACATTTTGGTGGTATTAATCATTTAGTTGAAGTTTGCAGTTGGACAATGCGAGAAGCTTCTGACACATCCCACATCAGAGTTAGGCACTGGGAAGCAAGCAACCACATGGAAATTTGCTAGTGGCCTGGGGCATGTTTTCATTTGAGACTGCACAATCCAGGCCAACTCAAACTTTCCTTTGGAAATCAGGGCTAGCACTTCTGAACACCATCAGTTCCACCTGTGAGAATATGCTTGCTGTTTTACTGGGTTGAGGATGGCATACAGGGAGAGAAAGACAAATGCTTATTTCATCCTGATGCGCTTTCTCTCCTGGTACCTAGGAGAGGCGTTATGTCATCGGTAGGGAAACAAGAGGGGATGTTAACGTATTCACAGCTCCTTTCTGCAGTACTGGCTACTGTTGCATCTCCCCTGAAATTTATCTCTTATCAAGTTATTTACTATCTGGAAAGCAGAGCATCATCAGTGAGATCTGCAGCTGCGAGGGGCCCATTTCCAACGACCGATTCTTCCCTGCGGTTCTGCTTCGAGGATGTAATTGGAAAAAGCTGCCATATTCTTTTGAAGCTTGAGCCGAGAGTTCCCTTGGATAATTGGGGTCACCTTTATGTGGGCAGCTGCGTGTGTGAAGCAATTCCAGGTTTTCTTTTAATCTGTTCTTTTCTCGGATGATATCTTCAGAGATGGCAGTGAGAAAGGCGGAACAGACTGCTCTAGTTTCTGCCTGGAGCTGGGCAAAAATAAAAATAAATAAATAAATAAATAAATAAATAAATAAAAAAGATAGTTAGAAGTAACCCAGCTGTCCAGTCCATAATCCTTCACCTGTGGATTGGAGTAAGGGGAGAGTCTTACATTTGAGAGCTATGTGTATCCCTTCTGAAAAACAACTTTAGGAAGACACTGCCCAAAATGACTTCAAATGAACTATTCAATACAGACAAATGGTTATATATGCATGGAATATGTGATAAGGTAAATCAGGTCTTTTGATAGATTTTGTCCACACCTGGCGACTGAATGCTAATCTGATTGTCGAGTTTTTTCCTTCAAAATTGTAATTAAAAACCCCAGTGCCATGGGGTCCTTTGGGTTTTTTCCTCTCTCGGAAGCCCCCCTCCATGCCACTCCGGCTGGAGGTCTTTGACTCTAATAAAATCTTGCTTTTTAAACCTAAAAACATTAATGCATATGACCATGAATTACCAGTATTTTTGCTCTATATTTTGTATTATTCACAATATTTGGCTTCCATTATAAACTTATCTGTGTGTGTGTGTGTGTGTGCATGTACATATCTCTTTATATATATCTGGAATTCAGTAACTATTTTGATGCAAAGAAAAAACAAATAAGCCTTCCTTAGTATGTAAGAAGTTTCATTATTTCAGAAATTTGAAAATATGTATACAATGCTTCTTTAGAGGTGGGTCTTTCAGGTTCTTACCTAAAAATACAAACCTAGTGATAAATTCATGTATCAACTTTACCTTCTCCTGTGTAATGTAAGGGGTGGGGATAGCACCCTGGCATAGTGGTAAAGCCTCCATCTGTAGTGCCAGCATCTCATATGGGCACTGGTTCCAGTCCCTGCTGTGCCTCTCCTGATATAGCTCCCTGCTAATGGCCTGAGAAAGCAGCGCAGGATGACCCAAGTGCTTGGACCCCTGCACCCATGTGGGAGACCCAGAGGAATTCCTGTCTCCTGGCTTTAGATATGCCCAGCTCCAGCCCTTGCAGATATTTGAGGAGTGAACCAATGGATGGAAGATCTCCCTCTCTGCCTCTGAATCTCTCTCTCTGCCCTTCAAATAAATAAATAATTTTTTTTTAAAAAGAAGCTAGAGTTAACACCTCATTTCTAAAAAACAAAAATGAGGGATCAAAGTTCCAAGTGTTAAGAAAGATACCTATTAGATTTTGAGTAATTTAAGGGGCTCTATCTTTATCTTTGCTGTATAGAAAGTGCTTGGGAAATAGATTTCTCCAATAAATATTTTCAGTAAATGTTTGTTAAATTGTAGCTTCTCTTCATTATGGTAAACAGAGCATAAATATTGGTTCTATTCCTCTTCAAGCGCATTACAGTTACTATAAGGAGAAAGTGGTAAGAAATATAATAGGGAGCATACAGGGTCAAGGAGCTTAGCATATTCCAAGAAGACAAAAGTTGGGAGATTGGGTAGTGTTGAATACAACTACCACATGAAGAACTGCAGCCCAGAGTACATGCAAGAAACAACTAAAACAGAACCAAGAACTAATGTCTCTGCTAGAGCAAAGTCACACACACAAAAAAACTCCAAAAACAAAACAAAACAAAAAACAAAACAAAACAACAGGAGTACTGAGAGCAAGTATAGAAGAAATAAAAAAATGAGTTATTACTTAAAGAATTCTCTGTCTGTTACCTTCTACACTGCAAACCCTGAACAAACTGTTCCCAGGCTTAAATCAGGATTAATCCCAGGTAAATGACAAAATTGAGTAACCACCTGGGAAGTCAAAGCCTTTGGAATTGACTTTTGACTGCTCCATATGGTATATCTTAAACAATTCTTATAGGTCAAAAGGCAAACTGAGGTGCAAAGAGTTGGTAATTATGTCACCTATTTAGGAGAAAGGTCAATGAGTAATGTCAGAGAATTCTAAGGGGAAGATTACTATATCATATGGTAGTTCTATTTTTAATTTTTAGCTCACTTGAGCCATTCCACAGAGTATACATATTACATATTAAAAAACATCATGGTATGCATGATAAATAGATAATTTTGATTAGTCACTTTATAAGAGAAGAAAGGGCATATTCTGAAAACTGACTTCTACTTCAGTTGGCACATGCTTAATTGAATGAAATGTCATGACATGTTTTAGCTGTTCTGTTTTTACTGGAGATCAGTGGCTTACATTGGCCTGCAGGGCAATGTGAGAATTGTATCCAACATAATGTAGTATGGCTACCTTTCTCTCCTTTGGAGTTCATGGTTACCATGGGCAGCAATTCCCTTTCAGCATGTTTACGACAGAATTATTTCCTAGAAATATGCTATGGTTTATTTTATTGTTTTTTGAAAATGAAATATTTACATTTTTAAAGAACATTTATTATTTATTTGAAAGTCAGAATTACACAGTGAGAGAAGGAGAGGCAGAGAGAGAGAGAAAGGTCTTCTTCCATCCGCTGGTTCACTCCCCTGATGGCTACAATGGCTGGAGCTGCGCCGATTCAAAGCCAGGAGCCAGGAGCTTCTTCTGGATCTCCCACATGGGTGCAGGAGCCCAAGGACTTGGGCTGTCTTCCACTGTTTTTCCAGGCCACAGCAGACAGCTGGATAGGAAGTGGAGCAGCGGGGATGTGAACTGGTGCCCGTATGGGATACTGGCACTGCAGGTGGTGGCTTTATCCACTATGCAATAGTGCTGGCCCCTACATGTTTTAATTGTACATTTTAAGGGATTCAGGGTGTTATTTCAATACATGTATACAGTGATTAGTGATCAAATCAGAGTAGTTAGATTTCTATCTACTTAATATATCTAACAATTTTAGTTTGCATAATAATTATCTGTATTTTTAGGGTTGAGTGTGGTATTTCAATACATGTATACAATGTGGACTGATCACATCAGGACATTTGTATTTCCTTCTAGTTGGTGAAATTTTATGTTTGGAGACTTCAGCTTGTCTCTTGTTTATCCAGAAAATATATGATAAGTTATTGTGAACTACAGTCACTCCACTGGAATACTAGAACATATTCTTACATCTCAGAATGAATTGGTAGCCACCTTCTGACTTCCTTCTGCTCTCCTCATGCACCTCCCCAACCTCTAGTCATCACTACTCTGCATTCAGATTGACTTTCTTTCTAGCTGTCACACAGCAAAGGGAACATGTGGTGGTGTTTATCTTTCTGTGTGCTGTGATTCCTTTTGTTTCTTCACACTGATGACTAAGATCATCTGTTGAAACACATGTGTTGGGGTACAAGTTCCAAGAGTAAACTTGTGGTTAACAGAACTCTGATCACTCCCATCTTTGCCCTTGATCTCACAGAGACACAAATGCAAATCTACATTTTCCTTAGATCGGATTTGCCACAGGGGTATCCAAAATGCACACTGCTTCTTTACTTTACTAGTCTCCTCTCTATTTTCTCAGTCTCCCTCACTAAATTTCCTGGTCTCACATTCATTTTCCCTTTTTCTCTGCATTTCTTCTCTTTGATTTTCCTGCGGATTCCCTTCCTTCCTTCCTGATTTCCTTCCCTCTCTCCTTCTTCCATTTCCACTTTTTTTTCTTGCCTCCTTACCCCTTTTCCTTGAGTCTTACAGATATCTCACCTGTTTTCAAGACCCCAACTTGCCTTCTATTAGCTCTTCTATTAGCTATTCTCTTTTCTGTTTGACCCTCTCTCCCTTCTTTCCTTGTGAGTAAAGAGAAGTTTTGTTAGTGGGATGTTGTAGGCCTAGAAGTGTAGGGATTTCCAACAGAAAGGTTGAGATAGGCATTTTAATCAAGCATCCTTTAAAAATTTGATTTGAAAAATCAAGGACCTTTTCCAATCTAATCCTCTAAATGACTTTTGGGTATGATTTATCAGACTTTGTTTTACAGTTTATTTCTAAAACTTACTGAAATATAATTGCTTTTCTGTTTCACTTGCTTCTAAATTATTAAGTTGCTTTTAACAGTAACAACAGCTGTATCAAACACACATTTGCTACCAAATTATTTATTATTGTAAATAGTCTGAGAGATTTTTTAGAGCTATTTTAGTTTCAAGAGAAATGGAGGAATTGGATTCACGGACATAATGTAAATTATTAAATATGTTGGATTATCAAAGCAAATAGACAAAGTACTTTGCTTTATGTCAGAGATTCTTAGCTTTGATCAGATAACAGAGATTAGATAGAAGAGGAATCGTTTCTGAGGTCACACTAGTAAGAGGTAGGGTGATTATAATATCGGTGTATTTTCTTATTTTTATTATCCACCACAGAAATTGCTGACATTGTAGCCTCCCTTTCAAAATTCAGAATTTAAAACTTCTTCCAAATATTTCAGAAACTTCCCTGAATATATCTAAAATATTCTTAGGGGACAAAAAGATCTCAAACAGTCCTGGCTGCCCAACATTTTTCTATACTCTAGCTCTGGATGCCTTAATGAATGTTGGTTGCTGCTCCAAAATTCTGATTTGTGCAGTTATAAATGTGAATATCAGAGCTCAGATAATTTTCTCCCTCTGTTATCCCAACCTGATGTTCCCTAGAAACACATTTTAAAATTTTGTTTCTTTTTCATGCAGTATACACTCTGAAACAGCTGCACTGTCAGAAATCTTAGTAAAGGTAAAAGATAAATAAAGGAGGTTAGGAGAGAATGACACTACTGCATCCTTTTAATTAACGATTCTTTTTTTAAAAAAAAAGATTTATATTTGAATACAGGGCCAGCAATTTCATTAGGGTTTCCTACATTGGTGATAGGAACTACATATTTGGGCCATGGTCTACTGTTTCCCAGGTACATTAGGAAGAAGCTGAAGTGCAGAGTAGCAGCAATAATAACTAAGACTTCTTGATGGATGTTGACAGTAGGCAACACCCAGGAAAAACTAGAAATCTTTTTTCATAGATTGATGGAGGAATGTCTGGACTTGGTACTAAGGTAATTTCAGGTAGATTAGATTACCATAAAAGGAGATTGATTGAGGTTGCCAAAGATGATGAGTAAAATACCAATGTTGTACTGTCAAGGAATCTCAAAAAAGGATTAGTAGGAAAGTGATTTGTCATTGAGAAGTTGAGTAAATAAGAATAATATGCCAGTGGCCAGAGCTATGGCACAGTGGGTTACTCGACACTTTCAATGCCTACATTGCATATGACAATGTTTCAAGTCATGGCTACTTCACTTCCAATCCAGCTCCCTGCTAATGAGCATGGAGAAACAACAGAAAATGATTCAAGTACGTAGAGCCCCTGCCACCTGTGTGGGAGACCCAGATGGAGTTCCTGGCTTTTGGGTTTGGCCTGGCTAGCCCCAGCCCTTGTGGCCATTTGGGGAGGGAACCAACTGAGAGAAGATCTCTTTCTCTCTCTGCTTCTCCTCCCTGTCATTCTGCCTTTCAAATTAATCAAAATAAGTGAGGGCCAGCACTGCAAGGCACCAGCACACCGGGTTCTAGTCTCGGTGGGGGCACCGGATTCTGTCCCGGTTGCCCCTCTTCCAGGCCAGCTCTCTGCTGTGGCCTGGGAGTGCAGTGGAGGATGGCCCAAGCGCTTGGGCCCTGCACCCCATGGGAGACCAGGAGAATCACCTGGCTCCTGGCTTCGGATCAGCACGGTGCGCCGGCCCCGGCGGCCATTGGAGGGTGAACCAACGGCAAAAAGGAAGACCTTTCTCTCTGTCTCTCTCTCTCTCACTGTCCACTCTGCCTGTCAAAAAAATAAAAAAACAAAAATAAAAAAAAAAGTGAAAGTAGAATAATATGCCACCTTTTGTATTGATAACATGAAAGTTGTTGATCATTTTTATTAATAATTTCAAAAAACAGTGATGACAGAAGCCTGATTACTATGGTTTAAGAGTGAAAGTTGAGTTAGAGAATAGAAAGCACTTAGGTTTTTTTTTTTTTTTTTTTTTGGAAAAAAGAGCCTATTTACTTATTTATTTTTGTGAAACACAGTTACAGATAGAAAGAGAGAGAGAGAGGGAGAGAGGGAGAGAGAGAAAGATCTTCCATCTTCTGAATCATTTCCCTAATGGCCACAACAGCTTGGGTTGCATCATGCCAAAGCCAGAAGTCAGGAACTTCATCTGGGTCTGAGCAGAGGTCTGAGCTTTGTGGATGGTGAGCACTTGCCATCCATATCAGCTGGAGGCAAGTCAGAATAGACACAGATTCACGTTGGTTTTTGGATCTGGTGGTGGTAACGTGACAGTGCTTCCTTTTTCTTTCATTAATTTTATGAACTTTGCCAAGCTTTAGGTTCCACTTCCCAAATTATGAAGCACTACTCTCACCATAGGAATAACTGTAAATTTCATAAAATATATTCAATTTCATTCACTCAAAAGCTGCTTTTTAGGTCCTCCTATATGCCAAAGTCTGTGTCAAGTCATCAGATAAAAAAATAAATAAGATATATACCTCTCTTTCTGATTATAAAATTTGTTGGCATAAAAAGTAGTTCAGACATATAGAGTGGCTTAGGGAGTTTTATATTTTTCTGAATATTGGATCTGGGAATGAAGTGCACTATTAATAAGAGAGTGATATTGTTTTAGATTCCTGTTGATCATAAATAATCAAAAATAACTCCAGCTAGTTTAAGCCAGAGAAAATAGGAATTATAAGGTAGGTATCTAGAAGATAGAGCAAAGGAAAGCTACAGGAGGAAAAACGCTATGGCAATCAGGAAAGATTCTGGAAAGCTGTGTTTCTATCTCTTGCTTTCCCTTCTGTGTTCTCTTTTCACACAGGCTTTTGGTGCTTTTTCAAGGAAATGATCCCCTCACAGTTTGCTTGTGTGCACCTTTTCTGTACAATAGTTAAATCTAAAATGAGTGGCAGGAAAGCTGTCAGCTGGACCAGCTTGATTGGTACCCATCTGGTCCAGTCAACAGTGGCTGGGTGTTTGGGCTACCACAAGAAGCAAGAGGAAGGCAACTATGAAGTTGAGAGTATCGGGATCACCTGCGTAGTTTTCCCCAAGGGTAGGCATGAGAGGTAGTCGACCATTATGTGCTTGTGGCCTGAAAGATGCACTTCTTATTGGCCTGGTTAATCTCATATTTAGATTCCATTTTATGATTGTAAGCTGATAAGAACAGTTACTACGCTTGATCTTAGCCAAGTTAGTTTTATAACTGTTTATCCTTTGCAATAACTGTAGTTATTATTACATTTTATTTGGTGTAGTTAGCATCCCAGGAAGCAGCAACTGCATGCTACTGCAGAGGTTCTTTTCATTGGCTTTTAGCTTGCTGACAGTAGGTTTTCAACTTTTCTCTCCAGGCAGTTTGTGCTAATCATTGAAGATAAGTTATGACAATTAAATCACTTAGCTCCGTCATTGTCTTACCTTTTTTCCTCCAACCAAAAGAGGAAAGCATTTAAAAATAATTTTTGAGATAAAGCATTACTATTGGACTGATTAGTATATGATTTAATTATTCTCCTTCTAGGTTTTTGCAAAGTCTTCTGATTGATCATCCTGGTGTCTCTCTTGAAAATATTTTTTATTTAGTTTTATTTATTTGAAAGATGGGAGAGAGACACACAGAGAGAGAATCTGCTGGTTCACTCCCCAAATGCCTGTAGTAGCCAAGGCTGGATTAAGCTGAAGCCAAGATCCAGGAAATCCATCTGGGTGGTAGGGACCCAAGCACTAGAGCCATCATTTGATGCTCATTAGCAGGAAGTTGAATGGGAAGTAGAGGTGAGATTCTGTCCCAGGCCCTCTGATGTAGTATGCAGACATTCCAAGTAGCAGCTTAAGCATCTGTGCCATAAAGTCAATCCCTGTTACATTTCTTATAAATGCACTATGTTTTCTTTCTCTGATTACAATATTCTGAAAACATTATAATGCTGCCTTCCAGAACTATTCCTGGCATGTGGATCATCCTAAAATGGAAAGATTGTTTTTTATTAAAGAAAAGTGTTAAATTTTCATAGTCATAAAAATGAGTCAATTAACATTAGATATAGGAGTAAAACTTGAAAAAATCATAAAATTTCTCCAATTTTATGAAATTAACTCATTAGTAGTCATTTTGGAAGATGTACAAGGAGATTTGAAAGTGTTCATAGAAAATGCATATAATTTCACATTTTTTTGTAGGAAAAATTTTTTACTTGTGTTTTCTATGAGGTTTTTGAAGTACTCTCACATATGTGCCCAACTCTTACCTCATATATAACTGCTTGTCCTTTCCATTCTATAGTCAAGATGGAACTATTTGTATCTACACTATCTTCTTTCCCAATTATTTTTGGCAGGAGAGGGGAATACTGGGATTTGTATAGTAAGGAGCAAGAACTGAAGTAAACATGGCCTTGTCCTTGAGCTGCAACTTGAACAGAAACTAAAACCAAAAAGTGTAATAAACTTTATGTACTTAACTCTAAAGTCATTTATCAATTCCCTTGCCAAACAGTATTTCTTTTGCTCTAAGAATTGTTTTTTCATTTGGAAAAATGCTTTGAAAGTATTTGGGATAAAAGAGAGTTAAGGGTAGGGAAAATGATGTCCTGCATTAGCAAGGAGAAGGAGGTAGAGCTCCCTGGGAAAACTAGGAAAGTGAGGATATAAAGCAAACAGATGAAAAGAGGACTGGGACGAGTGAGGAGGTGCTGTGGGGAGATGTTGCAGAGATGAATCTCCAGAAGAGGAAGCAGAATTACAGAGAAGGAAAATGGAGGGGAGGGAGGATGTAAACATATTTTCAGCTTGTTTATTTTCTTCATAGTAAGACATCAATCCTGCTATCCCCATCTTTTCATTGAAAGGGGGCCAGAGTTGTGGCTTAGTGGGTTAAGCCACTGCTAGGGATGCAGGCTCCCTAGGGCTGGTGCCATGGCTCACTTGGTTAATCCTCTGCCTGTGGTGCTGGCATCCCATATGGGTGCCAGTTTTAGTCCTGGTTGCTCCTCTTCCAGTCCAGCTCTCTGCTGTGGCCCGGGAAGGCAGTGGAGAATGGCCTGAGCGCTTGGGCCCCTCATCCACATGGGAAACCAGGATGTAGCACCTGGCTCCTGGCTTCGGATCAGTGTAGCTCTGGCCATTGTGGCCATTTGGGGAGTGAACCAACGGAAAAAGGAAGACCTTTCTCTCTGTCTCTCTCTCTCTCTCTCTCTCTCACTGTCTGTATCTCTACCGGTCAAATTATAAAAAAAAAAAAAGGATGCAAGCTCACAGGCTCCCATATTGAGGTAGATGCTCTACTTCTGATCCAGCTCACTGTTAACGTGTCTGGGAAAGCAGTGGAAGATGGCCCAAGTGCTTAGGCCCCTGCCACTCATGAGGGAGACCTGCATGGAATGTCAGGCTCCTGGTTTCACAAGCGACCCTTTAAGGAGTGAACCAGCCAATGAAAGACTCTCTCCCCCAATCTTATCACTCTGCCTGTCAAATAAATAAATGAATGAATAAAGGGGATAATTGTTTGTGCATATATTGTGAAAAATTTTAAAGTGGGTTCATTTCCATATTGGGAGGAGGGGGTCATTGTTGTGGATATCAGAGAAGCATGTAAAGACATGAAAGCCAAAGGACTCCCTCACAGGGTCTTAGACAGTAAAAAATCTTTTTACTCAAATGATAATATGGGGCTTTTCAAGCCCACCTGTCCCAGATTTTTGTTCTTATTCTAGGCTCCTAGCCCTAAACTATTTTAATATGAAATTATAAAATTGAGGAAACATCATTCCAAGCATACCTTTAGTTTTTTCTAAATTGGAATTGTGGACTTCCTAAGACACCTATGCCTGGCTGAGAAGTTGTGAGGTTATCTTTATTTTTTCTCACTGAATAAAGATTTCTGACAATAAACCCAGAAGCAGCCAGTTCACCCAGATTCTTGAAAAATTTCTTCTACTTGCTGCACCATAACTAGAAGATGTATATCCTACCCAAAACTTATTCCCTTTCCTCTTTAAAACACACACACACATGGTTTCTTACCTCCAAGTATTTACTGCAATATTTCCTCTGAACCTGCTACTCAGGATGTTTTGAAATACTCAGCTACCCATATTGTAGACGTGAAAGCATGAATGATGCAATTCATTTTGCCTGAAACAAAATGTACATATTCATAAATAATTACATTCAGCAGGAAGTTATGGAAACTTATCAGAAAATATATCAGGAATATTGTCATAAATGTGTGTGTGCATGTGTATGTTTTATATGTGAGACTTTCCTCTATGAACTGAGAACTGGGGTAGGAAAGGAAAATTTAAAGAATGTTAATTCATAATACAGTTTCAAAAAGAAATATATTTTCTCTAATATATGGCAGCTAATATAGAATACAAAAATTTATAAAAATGAAAGGGTTACTTTGGGATACGATTGTAATTCTTAGCTCGTGTTTATACTCCTGTAAAAGTGTGGGTCTTTCTACTTTTTACTTGTTGAATATTATGATTAGTGGTGAATTAAGCCTGTGAATATCAGTGGATTAAAATTGTCTTCACAAAAACTGATGAAGAGAGGGGAGGAAGGGATGGAAATGGGGGGCAAAGGGGACTGAGAGAAGTGTGGTTGTTTTCTTGGAACTGTGCCTATGGAGTGCATAAAATTTGGGGGCCAGCACTGTGGCATAGTGGGTAAATCCACCGCCTGTAGTGCCGGCATCCCATAAGGGCACCGGTTCGAGACCCAGATGCTTCACTTCCGATCCAGCTCTCTGCTGTGGCCTGGGAAAGCAGTAGAAGATGGCCCAAGTCCTTGGGCCCCTTTACCCACATGAGATGACCCGGAGGAAGCTCCTGGCTCCTGGCTTCAGATCAGCGCAGCTCTGGCTGTTGTGATCAATTGGGGAGTGAACCAGTGGATGGAAAACCTCTCTCTCTCTCTCTTTCTCTCTGCCTCTCCTTCTCTCTCTGTGTAACTCTGACTTTCAAATACATAAATAAATCTTAAAAAAATCACCTCACATGGTTGTCATGAGGTACAAAAAAAAAAAAAAAAAGGTGTAGGTTTGAGGCCTTTACTGTGGTGCTGTAGGTAAATCAAATGTCTCCAGTGCCATCCCATATGGGCTCCGGTTTGAGTTCCAGCTGGCACTTCTAATCCAGATCCCTGTTAATGTACCTGGGAAAGCAGCAGAAGATAGCCCAAGTCCTTGGGCCTCTGTATCCAAGTGGGAGACCTCTATGAAGTTCTATGTTCCTGACTTTGGCCTGGTCCAGCCCCAGCCATCGTGACCATTGGTGAGTGAAGATGGAAGATCTCTCTCTGTCTCTCCCTTTCTTTCTGTGATATAGTGTTTCAAAAAAATGTTTTAAAATTTTTTTAAAAAATTATCTTTTAAAAAACCAATCAGCTATTCATAGGAAATGTTATATCTGCATAATTTATTCTTTGCTAAATTATTATATCTTCAACAAATGGTCAGCCATAGCAATCCACTTACACAATATCTATCAAATTAAGATCATCTATGTTGTTAATTTTAAGAGGTTGTAAAATTATGCTACATACCAAATGTAAAGTTCCTAATAATGAAGTATTTGTTAAAATATTATATCAATAGTATATTGAATGGCAGAATAAAATAGAGTATTTACCTTTCAATCCAATAACTCTGAAGACACAGGTGAAACTTGTGGTGATCTAGAATACATAGTGTAATCTATCAATAGATTCTTTGAGCATAAATATTAATGTTTTAAACCATGAAAGGTTTCTAATATCCCATACATTCCTCAAGGTGACTGTATGTCATTGAAATTAAGGCCAGTCTGCAACAGTGTGTATATGTGTGTTTATGTATATAAAGTTAAAGTACAGAAAAATTCTAATAATTTTACATCTGTAAAATTTTGGGGGGGGTGTTAAAAATAACATTTATTTTTCAAAGTTAATAAGTGCATTTAGGAAGCAAACAACAAAGTTATCTACAATCACAAGTAGTTGAGCTCAAAACGTCCTTCTGGGTCCCAGGCATGCACACACAAAACATCCACTTTATTTATTTTATTAATTATTTATTTTGACAGATAGAGTTAGACAGTGAGAGAAAGAGACAGAGAGAAAGGTCTTCCTTCCGTTGGTTCACCCCTCAAATGGCCACTACGGCGGAGTGCTGCTCCGATCTGAAGCCAGGAGCAAGGTGCTTCCTCCTGGTCTCCCATGCAGGTGCAGGGCCCAAGCACTTGGGCCATCCCCCACTGCCTTCCTAGGTCACAGCAGAGAGCTGGACTGGAAGAGGAGCAACCGGGACTAGAACCCGGTGCCCACATGGGATGCTAGCGCTGCAGGCGGAGGATTAACCAAGTGAGCCATGGCTTTGGTCCCTCGAGCCTTTACTTATCTTTAATACACAGCAATATTAACTATAATGTAGGTATAGTACAACAGATAGAAAATCTGAACAATCTAATAAGAAGGGAATCCTTCTTTTATTTATTTATTTATTTATTTATTTATTTATTTTTGACAGGCAGAGTAGACAGTGAGAGAGAGAGACAGAGAGAAAGGTCTTCCTTTTTGCCGTTGGTTCACCCTCCAATGGCTGCCACGGCCGGCACACCGCACTGATCCGATGGCAGGAGCCAGGTGCTTCTCCTGGTCTCCCATGGGGTGCAGAGCCCAAGCACTTGGGCCAAACTCACGGCACTCCCGGGCCATAGCAGAGAGCTAGCCTGGAAGACGGGCAACTAGGACAGAATCCGGTGCTCCGACCGGGACTAGAACCGGTATGCCGGTGCTGCAAGGCGGAGCATTAGCCTATTGAGCCACGGCGCTGGCCGAAGAAGGGAATCCTTCTATGCATACTTCCCATCACCACCACCAACTCCTGCCCAGCACCCAGTGACCCAAGACATCGAGTTTAATGCCATTCCCAAGATGCAACCACTCCTATGAAACAACAGAAGTCATTTAAATGGGTGTTACTTTTAAACATCTGGAGACCAGATGTTTCCAGTAAGGACTTCAGTTTCCCATTTCGATACATTAGTCCCTAAAAAAACAAATGTAACAAAGTTTCTAATGTGAAAGTGTTTTCTCAACAAGAACATTCAGATCTATAACCCTTTCCCTTCTGATTTCTCCCAACCCAGTAGACATGTATAAGCACCTGTACCGCTTAGAGGGATTTTTTTTTTAATTTTAATTTTTTTTGACAGAGTGGACAGTGAGAGAGAGAGACAGAGAGAAAGGTCTTCCTTTTTGCCGTTGGTTCACCCTCCAATGGCCACCGCGGCCAGCGCGCTGCAACCAGTGCACTGTGCTGATCCAATGGCAGGAGCCAGGTGCTTATCCTGGTCTCCCATAGGGTGCAGGGTCCAAGCACTTGGGCCATCCTCCACTGCACTCCCAGGCCACAGCAGAGAGCTGGCCTGGAAGAGGGGCAACCGGGACAGAATCCAGTGCCCTGACCGGGACTAGAACCCGGTGTGCCGGTGCCGCAGGCAGAGAATTAGCCTAGTGAGCAGCAGCATCGGCCTACTTAGAGAGAATTTCAACAATTTCACTTCCATAAGTGGTTTTAAGAAGCCTTTCCTATGAATTTTAACACAAAACATGCTCAGTGTGTTCATTTACTAGCTCTATTTTTGTCACACACCAGCAACCTCATTAACATCTAGGAAAACTAGATGTTGTACAGTAGGACTCTTTATATACATTCTATACATAGCAAAGTTAAACAAAATGACAAACAGCATGGACAATGGTCAACCTTGCCCCACTGCAAACACATGGATGAAATATCCCTTAGACTTTCTTCTGCACCTTTGTCCCTGAAGCAGCAAAAACACAACACTGTGTACTGCTCATTCCATTTCCAAAAGACCATATAGAAACACTATATCATACCTCAGCAACCCCTTTATATCTAAAATGCCTAGATGTAGCAAAAGCAGAGTTCTTATATGAATTTCTTTTGAATTTAACAAAAATATATCTACAAAATGCATTGCTACCTCTACTTTTAACATACTTTGTGCACATCTAAACATCTAGAATGACTAGATGTTTCAAACAAGGACTTAAATTTGTCCACTATTTACAGAGTATATATTTGCCCATTATTTACACATCATTGCTAAACTGCACACAGATAACAATAGCTATAATTTGAAAGTGTCTTCAAAATGTCTACATACTGGCCCAAAACCCTTCCCTTTTTCATCAACTCAGTAGGCTAGAATGCATCAATTTTCAGAAAACAATTTTTCAAGGAATCAACATAAAATATACAAAATTAGCTTAACTAACTCAACTGTCGTTATACACTGGAAAACTATTTAACATCTAGAAGGGCTAGATGTTGTACATTAGTAATCATTTGTCCGCTATATACACAGCAAAGTAAAGCAAAATGCACAACACGAGGGGCAATAATCAGTCTTGCTTCACTAGAAACATACTGGAGTGGAGAGCTTTGCATTTCTTCTTTCCTCCTCCATCTCCTCCTCCCTCAACCCAGTGTCCACACACAACAAACACCACTCAGGAGGGAGCCTGGCAAAACCCCCAAAAACATTTCATATGAATTTTAACAAAAAGATTATTTACAAAATGTGTTATTTTATTACTTCTACTTTGAATATTCATCAGGCACTTCAGAACATCTAGTATCTAAAACTAGCTGGATATTTCACAAGAGTACTTAGGATTTCTCACCACACACAATGCACACACAAACCAATGACTGTAACATAAAGATGTCTCCTAAATATGCCCAATCTGGCCTGGAATCTTCCCTTCCGCTCTTCCTCCTCATGGTCATCTGCTTATGTTCCTCCCAGGTAGTTCTCAGAGCTGGTTTAACTGCATTTCACACAGCCACTTCCAGAAGACATGTCTTTTTTGTAGTTTTTCAAAGCAAAAAGCGTTTTCAATGTATTCGTTCACGTATGATTTTTCTAACGCTATGTTATCATACATCTGCAACCTCTTTATGTCTAGAATGCCTAGATGCATTCTAGATTTTTTTAAAGGTCAAGGGGAAAGCTGAGAGCAGCTTTTTCATATTTTATACACAGGCCTTCTGTAAACGGCCTGTAAATCTTCTTGAGGCTGGGCCTGCCGGCCGGCTGATTCTCACTGCAAAATACCAACAGCCCACGGCCGTCCACTGCTCCTCCACCCACCGTCCTGTGCGGCTCTGCTCACTTCCGGGCCAGCGGAGGCCAAAGTCGGTCGTTCTCGGGACAAGGGACAAAAGGGAGATTTCGATGCACCCCAGGCCCCAGGTCTGCGAGGCTCCAAGGCCTGAAAAGACGGACGAGCTTGTGTCTGTAGACAGCGCATTCTCAGGCCATGGAGCCCCTAAAGGCCTCTGCAGTGTCGGGCGGCCGCCATTCCGCTTGTGCGGAGCTGGGCAGCCCAGCAGCCGGCAGAGTCCAGGCTCCGAGAGGTGACTGCTACCATCAAATCACTGAGGTGGAGCCGCGGCCAGGGTAGTGGAGGAGCGGCAACAAGGGCTCCGGGTGTGTGCAGGGCAGAGACCACAGCCCGTCCCTGGAGACTCCCAGTCTACCCTCTGGCGAAGGCCGGAGGTACTGGAGGGTCCTTGAGGAGCAAACGGCATGGTGCTTCTTACCCAGCTCTCTGCCAGAAACGAACCATCTGTAAATTTTAAGAAAGAAATTTAGTTTCATTAAAGATAACCAAATAATTGACACAAAATAGTGTGTGTAAACCATTCCTGTGTATGAACGATTACCTTAAGAAGCTTTTCATTGAGAACAATCCTCTGTTTCTACCACAGATGTGTTTGTTCCATGAAAACCCACCTTCTTCACAGAATCTTGACTTGAGGTAAGCATTCTATTTTAGAAGAATTTCTGTTAGTAATAGAATTCTAGAGGCAACAACCTCTGATAGACTTGAACTGAGGAAGGTTATGCACAGAAAAATCAGATTATATAGAAAAATAAGGATCATATAGGAAAAGGTGAAGAGCAAGAAAACAGGAAAGTCAATTATCTGTGTTCTCTGCTATGAGAGTCTATCAAAACTTGTTTTAGGTTTTGATTGACCTTAATAAATAGCTTCAGTTGAAAGAATGAAATCTATTAAAATTATCTACTGCTGTATTACTCACCACATAATTGTCATAAATTAAATGTTTGTTGAAAGAAAGTTTGGACTAGCACATCCTGTGTGAGTAATTACATTTCATGGTAAAGGAAAGTGAGTTTTGAGTCTGCAATGACCAAGTTTTCCTTTTCAGGAATAGGAAGGAATCAATAATCATTATTTGCAATTTGTGAATACTGTTTCATGGCATTGATAATGGGCAATGGGGTATTCAATATAGATTTTCTTGAAGGAAAAGTCAGGTTAAATATGCCCAAAATAAAAAAATGCATTCACTACATAAAATGAATCATACTTTGAGTTATGAATAATTTATGAATAATAATATTGAATAATAGAACTTGTTGAATGAATAATGAAAGTTTATGTCATGTCAGTATACCTTAATAGCAATGGATCATCAGCTCAAATGTCTATAGAAGTTTCATAAGTACCTATACTAGAAGATTAGACCTTGTGTAGATAAAAAGGGATGACAATCTAGGCCTTGCTTAAAGCAGTTATAATTCAAACAACCACCAAATTATACCATGTCTGGAAAAAGAAGAAACAAACACCAAATTACCAATTAGCTCTCTCTGCCCACGTTTGGCAGTCACCTATTTACAACCTCTTTTTGAAGGCAGAAGGCATGCTATCAACATCTAATAAGACTTTCTTCTGGCGCCCTTGTGTTCCTCACAAGACTCACCTCAGCCTAGTTTATACTCCGCTTTCTTAACATCTTGGCTTCCAACACTCTGCTTTTTTCTTCTTTAATGAAGGGAAGTGGTGTGGTGTTGAGCAGCTCACATTACACTAGTCAAGAGCAGTCAGGATTGGTGAAACACTTCTGATTCTTCCCTCTATTCCCTTCATTACAATTTTCCCATTAACAGGAGCACATAATCAAGACAAGAACTTGATTCCTACAGGGTGTGGTCACCATGTTAAAGGTTATTATGGTCTAGCCTGATGGATTTCTCATCCATTCTCAGATTCAGACAGGATAAGAGATTTTCTCCCTCAGGCTGTTGATGCCTAAATGCATTCAAGATGCATTGTAGTTTTACTTTTTCCTTCATATAGATCTGAGGTTTAGACTTGAGTGTAGGAGGCTCCCATATTGGTTATAGATCCAAACTAAATTTTCCAATTCAATCTTGCAAAGAAAAAAAGGAATAATAAATTTTAATGACTTTGGTTCTACGTGGCACTTACTCAGATTTTGTAGTGAAGGAAATCTAAGAAATTAGGCCCTCAGCAACCTAGGAAAATTCCAACCTTGGCAGCAAACTAAAGTGATTTTCTTGGCCATCTGTCATGTTACAGTTCTTACTTTAAGAATATAGACTTGACAAACTATTAAGAAGGATGGCTTTTGTCATTCTGTTTCTACAAGATAAGGGTGATTTATGTAAATGTAAGTAGGATAAGAACAAGCAATTTTTTTGTCTTAACATTTTATCTTTTATCATGATAATTTTCACAGGATTATGTTAGTATATTTCTGTTAAGGGTTAGTGTTGTGGCACAGAGGATTAAGCTGCCACTTACAATGCTGGAATCCTATATCAGAGTGCAAGTTCTTGTCTTAACTACTCTGATCTAGCTCCCTGTTAGTATGCCTAGGAAAGCAGCAGAAAATAGCCTAAGTACTTGGGTCCTTGCCTCCCACATGGGAGAACTGAGTGAAGTTCCAGGTTCCTGGCTTAGGAATTACCCATCCTGGGATATTTTGGCCATTTGGGGAATGAACCAGCAAATGGAAGATATTTCTTATTCTCTGTCTCTGTCTCTCTCCCTCCCTCTCTTCCTTCCTTCCACCCTCCTTCACTCCTTTTCTCTATCTGATTCTTTCAACTAAATCAATCAATCAATCAATATATATCTTGGTGCCTTAACAATAAAGAAACGTTTTTTTCTTTTCTTTTTCTTTTTTTTTAACTTTTATTTAATGAATATAATTTCCAAAGTACAGCTTATGGTTTACAATGGCTTTTCCCTCCCACCCCCCACTTTCTCTCTCCTTCCATTCACATCAAGATTCATTTTCAATTCTCTTTATATACAGAAGATCCGTTTAGTATATGTTAAGTAAAGATTTCAACAGTTTGCACCCACACAGAAACACAAAGTGAAAAATACTGTTTGAGTACTAGTTATAGCATTAAATCACAATGTACAGCACATTAAGGACAGAGATCCTACATGAGGAGTAAGTGCACAGTGACTCCTGTTGTTGACTTAACAAGTTGACATTCTTGATTATGGCATCAGTAATCACCCTAGGCTCTTGTCATGAGTTGCCAAGGCTGTGGAAACCTTTTGAGTTCGTCGACTTCGATCTTATTCCAACAGGGTCATAGTCAAAGTGGAAGTTCTCTCCTCCCTTCAGAGAAAGGTATTTGCTGACTTGTTCTTTCCACTGGGATCTCACTCACAGAGATCTTTCATTTAGGTCATTTTTTTTTTGCCAGAATGTCTTGGCTTTCCATGCCTGAAATACTCTCATGGGCTTTTCAGCCATATCCGAATGCCTTAAGGGCTGATTCTGAGGCCAGAGTGCTGTTTAGGACATCGGCCATTCCATGAGTTTTTGTGTATCCCGCTTCCCATGTTGGATTGTTCTCTCCCTTTTTTATCCTATCAGTTAGTATTTGCAGACACTAGTCTTGTTTGTGTGATCCCTTTGACTCTTAGTCTTATCATTATGATCAATTGTGAACAGAAATTGATCACTTAGACTAGTGAGATGGCATTGGTACATGCCACCTTGATGGGATTGAATTGGAATCCCCTGGTATGTTTCTAACTCCACCATTTGGGGCAAATCCGATTGAGCATGTCCCAAATTGTACATTTCTTCCCTCTCTTATTCCCACTCTTATATTTAACAGGGATCACTTTTCATTTAAGTTTCAACACTTAAGAATAATTGTGTATTAATTAAAGAATTCAACCAGTAGTATTAAGTAGAACAAACAGAAAAAAATACTAAAAGGGATAAAGTATTACATTGTACATCAACAGTCAGGGCAAGAGCTGATCATGTCACCGTTTCTCATAGTGTCCATTTCACTTGAACAGGTTTCACAATAAGGAAAAGTTATCATAAGACACAATCAACCTGGGCATAAATGAGATAAGCAAATCACCTTAAGGCGGGGTGGGGTGGGGTAGGGTGAGTATGAAACAGCAACCAGGCCATATCCATGGAAATTTGTCTGTCTCTCCTAAACCAGGGAATCTGTGAACCATAATGATCATCTTAGTGGGCATACAAACCTTGAGGAGTCTGTTACTATGAAGTCAGGGAGTCTTTTTGTAAGGAAACTTCACAGAATATGCTTTTGTGATTTAGACACACTAGAGGAAACTAGTATTTTGTGTATGTGGAAAGTAGGTAAGTGGAGGTTATATTGGCCAAAATTGAGGGATGTGTAGAAAAAATCTAACTATGTAGCCAATAGAAACTATCAAAGGAGTCAGGAAAGAGAATCTCTACACTTCTAGCTTCCACCCAGATCAGACAGATTTCCCCAATCCCCTGTGTATAACATGATCTTCACTGAAGTGTGAAGAAATTGACTTTTTCCTTTTATCAGAGTTATCTTCTCCACATGCATTTTGACTGAGATAGGGATAGTGTAGAGAATGATAATAAATATCTCAAGTATCAATTTCTTGCTCTGTTTGCATAGCAGTCACCTAATCTGAATGGATATGGCTAATGGGCTTTACAATACCAGAGCTTCAAGGCCTCAGTAAGCCTGGTTTTGAAAAATTAGATGACAAAGGAGATAGAGGCAGTGCTGGGAATCATAGCAAAGGCTGAATTGCTGTAACCAAAACGAAAGTCATGGTAGATGATTTAGCTGACTGCTCCAAAGTCTTGGGACTGGGTAGGAATACCAGAAACAGTGTGTCAGAAATCTCGAGGATGGAGTCATCTCTGTACTGCAGGGTAAAGAGCTATATTTACAATTTTATTTAGAAAATATCACTGCTAACTCCATTTGTAACCTTCTAAATGTAAAGAAACTTGGCTTAGCAACTATTTTTTTTTAATTTATTTGACAGAGTTATAGACAGTGAGAGAGAGAGACAGAGAGAGAAAGGTCTTCCTTCCATTGGTTCACTCCCCAAATGGCTGCTATGGCCGGCGCTGCGTTGATCTGAAGCCAGGAGCCAGGTGCTTCTCCTGGTCTCCCATGGGGTGCAGGGCCCAAGCACTTGGGCCATCCTCCACTGCCTTCCCGGGCCACAGCAGAGAGCTGGACTGGAAGAGGAGCAACCGGGACTAGAACCCGGTTCCCATGTGGGATGCTGGTGCCACAGGCAGAGGATTAACAAAGTGAGCCACAGCACTGGCCCGGCAACTGACTCTTAATATCATTTATGTTCAGATGTTACAAATTCACAGTTCTCTGGGGAGACCTTAGGTGTAGGTATTTAAGAAAAACAATGTTTAAGAATTTTAACAAATTCTAGACTAACTGTAATTTCAGGAAACTGATGAGGATAAATTTGAGCATGGAAGAAAAATACTTAAAATGCAAATGCTAATATTACAAGTTGGATATAACACAAAAGAAATTTCTTAAGATGTGTTCACTTCCTCCTGAGTATTTCATTGCAATTATGTTTGACCTTTTTGTGGAGGAGGATAGCCCTCTTGAGTGGTAGACCCATATACCACCAAGTATTGTCAGATAGCTATGCCAAATGAGAACGTCTGGCTCAATGCACTAAAATGAAAATAGGGAGCAGTTCCAGGCTCCGGGGTAAGTAGGGGCTCTAGTAGGGAAACTGGAGAAACACAGGTAGCTCTGGCATTGGTGGTGCTGATCTTTTCCAACAACCCTCTGTTTTCCCCTTCTACCATCAGTATTCCTGTGTCTAACACTAACTGCGAAATCCAGAAAATGAAAGGAAGATTGCTCCTAACATAGCAAGTGCTGTGCTTCATGTGTTTCTTTAAATTAATCAATCAGCTTATTTTTAAAGATTTATTTTATTTATTTGAAAGCAGAGTTACAGAGAGAGGGAGAGACAGAGAATCTTCTACTCATTTACTCAAGGGCCACGAGACCTACTCCTACTACGGGCCCCTCAACTACATCACCTTCAACGTGGGCTACCACGTGGAGCACCACGACTTCCCCAGCATCCCCGGCTGCTACCTGTCCCTGGTGCGGAAGATCGCGCCCGAGTACTACGACCACCTGCCGCAGCACCACTCGTGGGTGAAGGTGCTCTGGGACTTTGTGTTCGAGGACTCCCTGGGCCCTACGCCAGGGTGAAGCGGGTGTGCAAGCTGGCAGAGGTCCCTGCCTCCGGGTCTCCGTCCTGACTCCACCGGCCCCACTGCATAGCCAGTGCCACACACGCCCCACAGCCTCAGGCCCAGTGCAGGCTGGGCTGCAACTGGCCCCCACAGAGCCCTGGGAACAGCTATTGCTGACCGGAGAAGCCCATCTGCTCGTAGACTTGCTGGACACCTTTCCGGGCCTTGCCGGGTAAGGCTCGGACCCCCGCCCTGACCTGCCGGCCCTGTGCCCGTGGTCTCCATGGAGCTGACTTCTCTGGTATCCCGTGCCCTAAATTAAACCCAGCGTTTGTTTAAAAAAAAAATCTTCCATTTGTTTACTCCCCAAATGGCCATAATGGCTGGAGCTGGGCCAGGTCAAACAGGAGCCAGGAACTTCTGGGTCTACCACATTGTTGCAGGGGCCCAAGCCCCTGAAGTTCTCTTTTTGGCTGTCTAGCAGGCAGCTGGATCAGAAATGGAGCAGCCAGGACTTGAATCAACACCTCTATGGAATGCTGGCATCGCAAGTGGCAGCTTTACCGGCCCTTTACCACAAACCTGGCTCTTGCTTCATGTGGTTTTTATTTAAGATGATGTCTGTAAACCACCCTTAACTGATAATTGATGACTCTCTACTCAAGAACAAAACAATTTAATTCCCAATGGCAGGTTGCCTTCAGTCAGAAGTACCAAGAGATTATCTTCTGTTTTCCTTCTCCAGAGATAATCAAATTCCCCTACGCTAAGTTGTAAGCTGATAGGTATGATTTAAACAGTTTTAGCCTATTTCAAATAGTGAGTTAAGATTTCCATCAGTGACATTTGGATCAGAGGTGATTCATAAGGAATGGTGTACTCTCTGGCTTCTCTTGTTTGATGACTGTAAAAGGATAGACCATTACATAGAAAATGAACTTAAGTGCTCACTCACTCATAACCTTTCTGGGAAATCTAGGGTGTGGGAGCAACCAGAGAAAGCTGGCTGCAATCATCTAGCTGACATTCTTATTTCCAGTTTGTTTCTCATAATCCTGTTTTTCCTATTGATGGCTGTTAGTTCTATAGTCCAGTACTACAATCCCAAGCATCTGATTTTCCTAAGCACCTCCGTGAATGGAGCAAAAGTCTGAAACATTTTTTACCAGAGAAGTAGCACAAGTTACAGTCAGTCTGGTAACTCCTTTCTTGGTTGGTTATTCATGCCATTGCATGCTTCTGCTGGAAAACAGCCATGGGCTCTGACCCTTGTTAAACACTGTCTTTAGAAAGATCACTTTAACTGCCCTGTTGGAATTATAGAGTATGGGGCCAAGATGAGAAGCAGGGAGACTTACCTCAAAGTTACTACAGCATGCAATCCAGGTAAGAGATGGTGGTGACTTGAATGAAGATAGAAATAATCAACAGGGTGAAGAATGGATAGATTTCAGATGAATTTTGATGACAGAGTCAATAGGCTTTGCTGTTTTACTGAATATATGCTATGAAATAAAAAATCAGAGTCCAGCGTCTGGCACTGTGGCATAGAGGTTAAGTTGCTGCCTGCAACACCAACATCCTCTATGAGTCCTGGCTGCTCAACTTCCACTCCAGCTCCCTGATAATGTGTCTGGAAAAGCAGCAGAAGATAGCCTACATGCTTGGACCCCTGAACCCATGTGGGAGATCCAGATGAACCTTCTGACTCCTGGCTTCCATCTGTCCCAGCCCTGGCAGTTGTGGTCATTTGGGGAGTGAACCAGTGAATAGAAGACTTCTTTCTGACTCTGTCTCTCCTTATCTGTAAGTTTGCCTTTCAAATAAATAAATAAATCTTAAAATAAAAAAGAGTCCAGGGTGACTTCAAGATTCTGTCATGAGTAACATTTCTCAATATTTTGGAAATTGACATGGACAAGTACTTGAGAAATATGATATGCTGATTGTCTCACAGGCAAGTTTATCATTCACTGGTCAAATATATAAGTAAAATAAATCCGACCCAAAAAAGACAAATATCACATGCTTTTTTTTATTTGTGAAAGTTAATAGATAGAGTATAAAAACTGTGTGGATGTCATATCATTTGGTATTTAGTTATAAATATGCTTCATTGAATCATACCATTTAAATGACAATATACACTTCTTTCCCCCACATTATGATCATTTTCAAGAATCCTTCACTCTTATAGTAACATCTCTGTGTCCAGAGAAAAATAGTATATATATGTTTGTATATAATGTCTACAATTGAAGTGAATGTAGAAAATGTTAAAAATTTGTGGAATAGAAAATTTCCACTAAAATATAGTTTAAAAACAAATACACAATTTTTCAAATGTATAAATCTATTTGTAAAATTCCTAAGACTCAAGTGGGTTCCTGTTTTTTTTTTTTTTTTTTTTGGTGTGGAGAGGAGGATGCTGGAGTCAGGGAGATTTAAATATAGTTGCTGTGTGTTTTAGGAGTTGTCCCTCTGATTCTTCACATTCAGTGATTGCAAACAGCACTGATAAGGTCAAGATTTAATTTGTATAAAAGATTATTTTTATTTATTTGAAAGATAGACTGAAAGAGAGAGAGAGAAGAGAGATAGATTTTTCATTTGTTGGCTCACTCCCCAAATGCTGGCAACAACCAATATTGAGCTAGACTGAAGTCAGGAGTCTGAAAGTCAATCTAAGTCTCTTACTCAGAGGCTATTGATGTGGGTGCTAGGGACCCAAGTACTTGAGCCATCATCAGCTACCTCCCAGAGGGCACATTAGCAGGAAACTGGATTTGAATGTGGAGCTGGAACTTGAATCCAAGCACTTCTATATGGGATGTAGATGTCCCAAGCAATATCATAACTGCTGCATCATAAGAAATTTGTTTGCAATAATTAAGAAGTTTGAACTAGTTTGAAATGTTAAGAAGTTATCTACTATGTTCCAGCAAGATTCACTTATTATTATACGTCCATAGCTGCACAGAATAAGTCTATGTTTTCTGTCACACAATAGCATTTAAATATTGGAAGATAATTCTTTTTTATAGTTTCTTTTGCCAATGTCTTTGGAGGCATCCTTATTTTGTGTCTATAATAAATCAGGAAATTATGCCTAGGTTTTATTGAGTGGATATACACAATTTGATTTTTATATTTTTGCTCAATAAATAGTTTTCAGATTTCTGTGTTAGCTAAGTATATAAGGGTGAAGTAAATATTGGTTCCAGAAACTCTGTTATTCAGGCCTTACTCATATCTCCCATAAAGAGCTAATAATCAGGTTGACGGAAACTTGTTTTTGAGTCTATAAGAAAATCTCATTATATTATGTTGTCTGTTTTCCTTTTCCTCATATTGCCTATTTATCTTCCTTTTCTTCTTTTCTAAAATATAACATATATGTGTAAAGCCTTATTGCTTTATTTTATGTTCATAAGTATGTATACACACAGATACACACACACAGACACACACACACATAAAGGTACTTCAGAAATTCTGTGGAAAATGGAATTAAATAACATTTATACAAGAAATTATTCAACCCATGTTTATGAGGAGTCTTCAAAAAGTTCTTGGAAAGAGGGGCCTGCAGTACATGGCCAGTAGGCCCTGACTGAAATCCTAAGCCTAGACAAAGAGCCCAAACTGGGACCCTGACCCCAGACCACCAGAATGACTGACACATGTTCCTGAAGGGGCTCTTAGTGATTGGAGAAACAACACTGATCCAGAAAACCCATGAGGTTTTGAAGTTTTCTTCCTGGGGATGAAGTTTACATAGAAGAAGCCAGACAGGGAGAAGAAGAGGATTTGATGTCACATGCTGGGTCACAGCCTCCTGGAAAACGTGCATGTCAAACTGGACAGTAGGTAGTTGATCGGATTTCTTTTGGGCAGTTGGTGCCTCCCGAATGAGGAACTGTTTCCAGCAGCAGCCCCAGGAAGAGGGAGTGTGGCGCTGATGAAATTAGTAAAAGAGAATTCTCTATTGATCAAACTGTGTCTACCCTGGGAACCATAATCCTCAACACAATCCCAGTCCTAAGGAAAAACCTCTGGCCCTTGCGGAGGAGGTAAGAAACGGAAGTGATGCGAAGGTGTTCAGTGTTCCAAGGACAGCAGAAACCACCTTCTGCCAGTATTGTGACAAGTGCCCAGAACAGCGGAGAGTGAAGTTGGCATCCTTCATGTGGGGAAGTGCTCAGTCCAAAGGACTGTCAAGGTTTTATGCCTTAGGGTTTAAGAGATCTTGGGGACTTTTCCAAAGAAACTTTGACAGCTGTTTTCCATAAAATGTTCAAAAGATCAAAACTCGCCTTAGTGCTGGATTGACTATACAAGATTAACAATCCTTTGTGGCTTATTTATGCCTAAAGGTTTCTGTTTATTTCCTCTTGCAGCCATGTGTATGATTTTGGTAAATTATGAAATCAGAAATGATTTTCAGAGTGTTAGATGGCATTCACCCTTGTTGAAGTTTATAACTGTGTTCAGGGAAAGGGTTGTTGACCATTTAATCTTCACCATTTCATCAGTTTTGCATGTCATGAAAATTACATTTCTCTGCAAGAGGAGCTTCTAGCTCATACAACTTAAAATAATAGCAGTTGTTTGATTCTTTAAAACTAGTATTCAAAAGGCAACTGTTTTTTCTTTTCCTATTTTTTTTTTGCTTATTTTTTAATATAAAAATAGATCTGAAAAAAGTTCATGGAAAATGTATATTATGAAAAACTGCATGGACCATAAAGTTTTTGTAGTAAAATTCATCTTTTAATTCCATATTCATGATTTTTTTAAAAAACTCTCGCACAACTACTAGGTTAGACACATCGGATTTTGGGTCTGAGGATTCCTGTGCTGGTAAGCCAGCTTGGACAGGAAGCTACTCAACTGTGCATTGTTTCCTCTCATTCCCATAGAAGATGTCAGTCCATAGGAAGAAAGTAAAACAGCAGAAGTCCAGCAACTGTCTCCTCTCCATATGCCCACGTCTCTGGGAAAGCCTCCTAAGAAGATGGCAAGCAAGACTACTGCTGTGACCTTCCCCTGAAACACCTGTCCCAGGCCTGTTGGCTCTGTCTGAGGTCCTGCTGCCTGTTTGCTGTAGCAGTGTTGTCATTGTCTTGACGTATCCATTGCAGTCTGTTGTCACTACACCATCATAATGTAGGACAGAATGTACATACCCTTCAAAGACAGATGTTTACATTTGACAAACAGAAGTTTCCATATATGATGAACAGGAGTCATGTGTAGGCAACTACTGTTTTTGTTGGTTGAGACTCAGGTGAGGATGCTGGGGCAGAGAAGGAGTGTGGGGACTGGCAGTTCAGGAGAGACTTGGCAGGTCAGTCTGAGGACACAAGAGGATAGGAGGCCATGACGTGGAGGCACTTTTCAGTACAGGCAGCCCTGTTGCCTGCACTCTGTTCATGTGAGGTTCTGAGGTTCCCCAACTGCCTCTGGCACAGGAATAGCATGCCTGATTCTAGAGCATGGTTTGCAGCATTTCCTGTACAGCACTGATAACCAGTTCTACCTCCATGGATCATTGGCGGTGGTACAGGAACGCTGATTTCAGTTAATGACTCTGCTAGCCTTAAATTTACTTAATGTCAGCAGAAGAATTTTTCAAGTCATTACAGGTCAGAAACTTTTGATTGAAAAAAAATACTGTGTGAGAAAAATAAGATGCTGAAGATTATCATCTGGATAAAAATTAACTTCAACATGCATTTTACTGTATGATATTTATTTTATGCCAGGTGTCTTCTCTTGGGAATGCTTATCTCATCCTCCTTTCTAATCAAAACAGACTTATTCAAAATCCCACACTGTTTGAATCTTCTTTCCTAGTAGGTCCTTGACTATTAGCTTGTTAGTTAATCATGTCCTCTTCAGTAAATGTCACTTGATGACTAATTTTTAACATTGTTGACCTGTGGTTAAAAATTTGGCTTTAAAAGCATATTTGTGGAAAGAACCTTAAACAAAAAATAGATGTGAAGGATGTCTGATATGTATTAGAGTGATAGCAGAGCCTTTTATTGCCATTGGATTCATATAATTTTTTTAAAGATGTATTATTTATTTTATTTAAAAAGCAAAGTTACAGAGAGAGAAAAGGTGAGGGAGGGGAGGGAGAGGAGGATATCTTCTATCTGCTAGTTCACTCTCCAAATGACTGCAATGACCAGAGCTGAACCAGGTCAAAGCCAGGAACCAGCAGCCTCATCCAGGTCCCCCATGTAGGTGTCAGGGGCTCAAACACCTGGGCCATCTTCTGCAACGTTCTCAGGCACATCAACAGGGAGCTGGATGCGAAGTGGGGTGACTGGGGCATGAACCAGTCATGTATTATTTTCTACCACTGATTCTGCTTACATATCCTGAAATATTCTTTGTGACTAGAGACTTCTTTATCCCTGAAAATCTCTTTCCAATCATTGTCTGTTTTTCCTTAGAAGGACAATTACCTTCTATGGGGGAGATGGGGAAGAGGGTTGACAAGAGTGAGGAACAACGATGGTCTTTACCATCAGCCCTAGACTCTCTCTGTTACGTGTTTACTATCTTTAGATAAACATTTCATAAGAAATTTCACAGAAAATTGAATTAAAAGACATTTATTTTGGTACAAATACATTTTGCAATCCATGCACATGAGAGGTCTTTGAGAAGTTTGTGAAAAGTGAGGATCCTGATAAACTAATGCACAAATTTCAAAGATTTTTTTTTTTGCATTAAAGCAGACTTCTTTTATTTCATTTGTCAGATTTTTCTGAGGTTCCTTCATGTCTCCCTCTGCAAACATAAACCACTTGGTAGCCATGCTGTACTTGTCCTTGCTGATCCAGTATGGCTTCACCTAGGGCCAGGCCATGTCTTTCTGCTTTGCCCTGAAAGCCTGGATTCTCTCACTCTGTGGCTTCTGCTCAGGTTTGAAGACAAAAGGGAGGTGTAGGCAAGAGAGAGATCTCACGTGAATTTTCTTGTTCTCTCCCTGTCTTGCAGTCATGTTGGCTGCATTCCTCTATTTCCTGCCACAGCAGGTCCAGTAATTTGAATTGCTTCCTGGCTCCAACTCTCCTGATGATCTGCTAATCTGTTTCTCCCTTTGCCTCTAGCCCAGGTGTGGAAGCTACTTTCTGCTGTTGAAAGCGTCTGGATGCTAATGTGTGTCGTAATAAGTATACCTCAATCAGTGATACTCTTCAAATGAGCCGTCAGTTTCACACTGGGACTCTGGTTGAAGCATAAGCTCAATAACAGCTCAGATAAATCAGATAAATCTTGACTTCTTTCATCATTCCCCACCCATTTATTACAATCCTTCTATATTTATACCGGCTTAGTCACTGCTATGACAGACAGCTAAAATGGACTTCTGTCAAGGAAGGGAGCTATTATGATAGCAAGTGTGCAGTTCTCCATCTTAAAGGACTATTTTTCTGAGATCCTGAGTGATCTATTGTGCTCTGATGGGAAGAACTATAACTGCTGCTAAAATGAGCTATTGAGGTGTATTTTGCTCACCAAAAATTGATCCTGCCACTTGTGATGTAAAGTAGGTGTCCATGTTTTTGTATGCGTTTGCAAATATACGCAGTGTAATGAGGTAAACCAATGCCTACAATTCTTTTGTTTTAACCCATTCCCTTTCTATTTTGATGAAAAGTCTCTGTAACACAGTAGAAGATATCTATTCTCATTTGGGAAAGAGGATTCCAAAACAATGTGATGAATGAAAAATACCCTTATCTGAGCTAGACTGATCTCAAATGGAACAGTGGCACAGTCAGAGGAATGCTGATAGTATGCTCCAAGGGCAGGCAACAAAAACTAATCATTGCCTAAAAGTTGGGCACGTGTTTGGACTGAATTCCAGTTCTGCTACTTATAAGTTACTTGAAATTCTGGCAAATGTCTTGTACTTATCAATCAGAGGTTTTCTTCTCTGTTTTGTGGGGACAAATCTACAAAAATCACAAAGATTGTTAGACTATATAGCATTTTCCATACAATAATTGATCAAAAATAATAGCTGATATTATGGTGCAGCAAGTTCTCTCACCTAGTGGGAAAATCTTCTACCTCTTCCTTTCTACCAATACACTGTTGTATTTTATTTTCTAGTAGGTGACACAATCTTGTCTCTTGTTTGCTCTTAAGTATTCTGAGGCTGGAGCTATGCCTGTTTAAGTAGTTATGAATGTCAGCAAATTTACAGATTAGTAATGCCTAACTCTTAGCTCTTGAATTCTGCAAATAACATGTGCTTGTTATACTATTAATGTTTATCTTTTTAAAAATATCAGCATGTCTATGGTGATGAGCTAAGAAACCAAGAGCTGGATATAAACCTTCCAAAGAGAAATAATAAAGGTCAGATGTTGAGTATGTTGATCTGGAGTTGATCCTGTTCATAAATGACTTCTGTAAACATGCATTGGCCAGTGGTCATTGCCATCTTTAAGATTTGAGCATGTGAAACTAATTTCCAGACTTCAGTTAATCAGATTGTGCATTCTAGATAAATCATAGAACAACCACATTTATTTATCATATATCCCATCTTTAAAAAATCTAAATATCTGAGTATAAAATTAATATAAATAACCTTACATCAACCAGTATTGATCAGAGAAAATAAAATATATACAAATTTAATAACATTTTAGGATCTTTTTATGCACCAGATTTTGATTTGAGAGAAGGTTGTATTTGGTGAGTCCTGTCATTACTCAACAAAGATCAGGACCATGTCTAAGAATTTTTTTGTGCTTTGAGGGATATACAACCTTTCAAAAAAAACTCTGCCTCCAATTCTGCACCAAGATGTCTTCAGGCCTAAAATGACTGTATTAGTGTTATTCCCTTTACTGTGCATCAATAGCATTTTTTTAAAAAAAAATACTAGGTGCTTAGTACTGCATTGGGTGAGAATAGTGGTAATAATATATTAAAATATCAACTAATATCTTAAAAGAAGTTGAAATTATTATGTAAAGATGTTTCTTGATAATAGTTTGGATTATTTTGGCAACAAGTAAATAAACCAAACATGAAATAGATTATACCCTGGAAAATCTAACTGACTGTCATAGTAATGTGAACAGAACAAGGGCAAACAGAACAAGCCTTGGGACTCAAAAATTTCTCTCTTCTCTATTTTTTTCTTGGACACACTTTTCCTTATGTCTGAAACTGTAGTCATCAGACACATCTACAGATTTGTTGCCAAAAAATATAAGAAGCTTCCTTTAGTTCCAATTAGCTTTTATGCAAATGTTTATGGTAGCTCTATTTGCAATAACCAGAACTTAAAAAGCAGGTTCCAACGTTGTGACACAGTTATACTGCTTCCTGTGATGCCAGCATCCAGATTAGAACACTGATTTGAGTCCCAGCTACTCCAATTCCAATCTAGTACCCTATTAAAGTGCCTGGGAAAGCAGGGGAAATTTCTCAACTGCTTTGCCCCTGTTGCTACATGGAAAATCTGGATGGAGTCCCAGGCTGCTACCTTTGACCTGGCCTAGCCCTGGCTGATGCAGCCATTTAGGAGTGAATCAATGCATAGAAGATCTCTCTCTTTCTGTCTCTATTCTTATCTCTCTCTCTCTCTCTCTTCCTCTCTGTCACTCTTTCAAGTAAATAAAATAAATATATATCAGAAGTTAGCAACAATCCAAACTTCCCTCAGTAACATAGAACAAGTTGTGGTAGACCCATATAATGAAGCAAGAAAATGAATGAACAATTAATATTGCTGGATGAAACAAGCTGGACAGAAAAATAATACATATTGCATTATTTCATATATGTAAAACCTTGGAAAATTAAAACTTATCTATAGTTAGAGAAAACATAGTAATTTCCATGTGAACAAGAGTGAGGCAGGGAGATTTAGGAATAAAAACTCTAATAGTTCTGCTGCTCTGTAATTCTGCCTTTCATATAAATAAATAAACAAATAAATAAATAAACAGCCACTCTAAGCATTTTTAAAGAATACACTATACTGTCAGTAACCATAGTCACCACCACACACAATAGATCTATGTAAGTATAATTTTGTTTGCTTTGACCACCATGTCTATGTGCCCATTGCAACTACCTCAGCCTCTGGTAGTTCTGGTAGTTCATTCCATGCTCTACATCTATGAGATCAATTGTTCAGTTTCCACATACAGGAGAAATCATTCAGTATTTGTCTTTCTGTATCTTTCCTTTTTCACTTAGTATAATGTCCTCTGGGTTCATCATGTCACAAATGACAGGATTTGCTTATTTTTAACATCTGAATAATATTCCATTGTGTATATATTTACCACATTTTTAATCCACTCATCTGATAATAAATAATTCAGTTGGTTCCATGCTCTGATTATTTTGAATAATGCTCCGCTAATGCAGATATCAGTTCAACCAGTAGTGGGATTGCTGTATCATAGAGTAGCTGTGTTTTTTAAATTTTTTGAGGAGTCTTGATATATGCCTGTATTAATTTTTATTTCCTTCAATAGTGAATCTTCATGTTCTGGTCAACACTTGTTATCTTTTGTCTTTTTTATAATAGTCATTGTAACAAGAGTAATGTGATATCCCATTGTGGTTTCTATTTGCATTTCCCTGATGATTAAAGATGTTGAACATTCTTTATATACTATTTTATCATGTATGTCTGTTTTTAGAAATGTTTATTCAGATATTTTACCCATTTTAAATCGTGTTAATTGTTTTTCTTGCTATTGAGTTATTTGTATGCTATTATATTCTATGGACTATTAATCTTTCATCAGATGTATAATTTCCAAATATTTTTTCCCATTATGTAGGTTGTCTTTTCACAATGTTGAATTTTCCTTTGTTATGTCTAATTTTTTAGGTTGATATAATCCAATTTGTCCATTTTTCTCTTTGTCAACTGTGCTTTTTGGGGATACTCCAAATGCATTGCCCACACCAATGTAATGGAGCTTTTCCCTGTACTTTCTCCTTCTAGAAAAATAGTTTTAGGTTTTACACCTAAATCAATAATTCATATTTAGTTGTATTTTGCATATGATGTGAGATAAGAGTCTAATTTCATTCTTCTGAGGCATATATTCAGTTTTTTCCACAAAATTTGTTGAAGATACTGTCTTTTCACTATTGCATTTTTTTTTTACTTATTTGTTGAAAATCAGTTGTTTGAGAAGATCCAAGATGGTGAAGTATGGAGGGTACTTACTGTGCTAGTGTAGGGGAAGACAGTTTAAAAAAGGCAGAGAGAGTGCAGTCTCAGGGAAGAGTTAGGGAGAAAATGGCAGAGGAAACTCCACGCAAATTAGAAGGACACTATGGACCCATGTGGAGGATGTGAACATGCGCAACTCAGGACTCCAACAGCCAAGAGCTTCAGCACCAGCTTTGAAGAGAAGTGAAACAAGACTGCAGCAGCCCAAGCCACTAACAATAAAGCTGCAGGAAGAGCCTTTCCTAAGTACTGCTTGGAGCCCTGTGGGAGACAGTGTACCTGCTAACCTAGAGAGAAAAAAAAGCGAACATTTCTCTCTCCCTGACCACCTGCAACAGCTTATTGTAACAAGTTGAGAGTGGACACCATTTTGGACATACTTAACAGCTGTACCAGCTCATATCCATACATACAGCAACCAAGTATGTGAAGACACTTGCGTTTGGCTGGGAGAATTGACAGGGGCTGGGTGTTCATGACTGTGGGAGCCTTGTGTGTCAGGACTGTGAAAACACTGTGGTTGTGTAGGAGGGAAAAGGGTGTGGGATGTACTTTGGGCAGGACTGTGGGCAACCCCACATGCTTGGGGCTTTCTGATTCCTGGTTAAGGATCATTGCTGCAGGATCCATGCTCACACTGAGGACTGTATGGATTCTTTATGTCATTCTTATGGCAGTGTGGATGAATATCGTACCCACTGGGGCTAGCACTCAGGCATTGGTCTCCTTTGAAGAGAGTAAATGAGTGTGAGACTATGCCAAAAGAGCAGAAAAAACCTCCCCTCTGATTAAAAAAAAATAAAAAAAAAGAAAAAGAGAGATATTTATCACACCCAAACTGCTTATCACCTTGGACACTTCTTTCACCCTGGAGCACTGAACAGAGCTCCCTGGCCACACCCAGCACACACCTCTGGGTATTCACTGAAAGAGCAGATAGTCCAGTAAGCCACAGAAGAATGATCCAAATATAAAAACCATCAGAGGGACGAAATAAAAAAGCATCACCACAAATGCCTAATAATAAATGCAGCAATTCAAGAAACATAAATAAAGAAGACAACATGAAGCCCCCAAAAGAACACAACACTTCAATACTAGAATGTGAAGATGAAGAGACTGGGAAATGCCAGAAATGTAACTCAAAAATTGATCATATGATTACTTAGAAGAAATCAGAAACAAATCTACAAAATAATGAAACTCATACATGACATGAAAGATTCTCCTATGAAATTGAGATCTTAAAGAAAAATCAAAGTTAAATATTGGAAATGGAGAATTCGATGAAACTAATAAAAAATGTGGTAGAGAGCCTTAACAACAGACTTGGTGAAGCAGAAGAAAGAATATCTGAGTTAGAAGACAAATGTAAATTTTACAGTGAGACCAAAAATGAAATTAGAAAACTAAAAAAATAGTGTTGGAGATCTATGGGTTACTATCAAATTACCAAAATACTGGTCTTAGGAATTTCTAAAGGTATGAAAAGAGAGAATGGATTAGAGGATGTTTTAGTGAAATAACTACAGAGAACTTACTGAATTTGGAGAAAGGGGCACTCAAGTACAGGAAGTACATAGAACTCCTAGAAGACATGACCAGAAAAGATCTTCACCATGACACATTGTAGTCAAACTCTCCACAGTAAAATAAAACAAAATAAAAAGATTCTAAAATGTGCACAAGAAAAACACCAGATTACTTTCACATGATCTCTAGTTAGACTCACAGCTGATTTCTCATCAGAAACCCTAAAGACTAGAAGAGAATGGTGAGATATATTCCAAGTCTTAAGAGAAAAAACTATCAACCCAGAATACTGTACCCTGCAAAGCTCTGATTTATAAATGAAGGTGAGATAAATACCTTCCATAACAAACAGAAATTGAAAGAATTTCTCACCACCTGTCCAGCCTTATGAAAGCTGCTTAAGGATATGCTACATAGAGAAACACAGAAACATGGTTATCACTACAAAAGAAGGTGAAGGAAGAAAATCTCCCAATAAAAGTACAAAGGAAATCCAAAATAAACAATAGTAATATTTATGCAAATAGTAATATTTATGCAAAAATGGTAGGGCCAAGTCATTATTTATGAATAGTCACCTTGAATGTAAATGGCCTCAACTCTCCAATTAAAAGATACAGATTGGCTGAATGGATTAAAAAATAAGACCTATCTATTTGCTGCCTACAAGAAGCACATCTCACCAACAAAGATACATGTAGACTAAAAGTGAAAGGATGGAAAAAGACACTCCATGCCAACAGAAACCAAAAAAGAGCTGGTGTGGCCATCCTAGGTATCAGACAAAATAGACTTTAATAGAAAAAATTTTAAAGGAGATGAAGAAGGGCACTATGTAATGAACAAGGCATCAAATCAAGAGGAATATATGACTATTACAGATACATGTGCACCTAATAACAGATCACTTAGCTATTTAAAAGATATATTACTGGATGTAAAGGAAGACATAGATTCCAATACAATAGTAATGGGAGAGCTGGTGCCACGGCTCAATAGGCTAATCCTCCACCTTGTGGCGCCAGCACACCAGGTTCTAGTCCCTGTTGGGGCACTGGATTCTGTCCCGGTTGCCCCTCTTCCAGGCAAGCTCTCTGCTATGGCCCGGGAGTGCAGTGGAGGATGGCCCAAGTGCTTGGGCCCTGCACCCCATGGGAGACCAGGATAAGCACCTGGCTCCTGCTGGATCAGCACGGTGCACCGGCCGCAGCATGCCGGCTGTGCCGGCCATCCACTAGCAAAAGGAAGACCTTTCTCTCTGTCTCTCTCTCTCTCACTGTCCACTCTTCCTGTCAAAAAAAAAGTAATGGGAGACTTCAATACCCCTCTTTCAGCAATAGACAGATCAACCAGACCAAAAAATCAGCAAGGAATCAACAGAGTTAATTGATATTATAGAAAAAGTGGATCTAATGGATGTCTATAGAACTTTTCATCCTACAGGTGCAAAATATACATTCTTCTTGCCAGTGCATGGAACTTTCTCTAGTATTGATCACATGCTAGGATATATAGCAAGTCTCAGCAAATTCAAAAAAATCAAAATCATATGCATCTTCTCTGACCACAATGGAATGAAGCTGAAATCAACAACTCAGGAATCTCTACAACATATGAAAACACATGGAGAATGAGCAATATGCTCTTGTATATACAGTGGGTCATTGAAGAAATCAAAAGAGAAATCAAAAAGCTTCTGGAAACAAATGAAGACAACAATACCACATATCAAAGTTTATGTGATACGCAAAAGCAGTATTAAGAGGAAAGTTAATAGCAATAGTGGCCTACATCAAGAAATTGAAAAGGCACCAAATAAATCAGCTATCAATGCATCTTAAAGACCTAGAAAAACAACAATAAACCCAACCCAAAACTAATAGGAGAAAAGTAATAATTAAAATTAGGGAAAAAATAAAATTGAAACAAAAAAAAATACAATAACAAAGATCAGCAAAATCAAGAGCTCATTTTTTGAAAAGATAAACAAAACTGACACACAATTTGCCCATCTAACCAATAAAAAGGGGGGAAAAAACCCAAATCAATAAAATTAGACATAAAATAGGAAGAATAACAACAGATACCATGGAGGGGAAGAATAATCAGAAATTACTACAAAGAACAGTATGTCAACATATGGGGGCACCAAAAGAAATGGATAGATTCCTAGACACATAAAAGGAACATAAATTGAACCATGAAGACATAGAAAACCTAAACAGACCAATAACCATGATAGAAATTAAATCCATAATAAAGACCCTTCCAAAAAAAGGAAAGCCCAGGACCAGATGGCTTCACTGCTGAATTCTACCAGACATTTAAAAAACTAACTCCAATACTTCTCAATCTATTCAAAACAATTGAAAAGGAGGGAATATTCCCAAAGTCTCTATAAAGCCAGTATCACCTTAATTCCCAATTCTGAAAAATATACAACAGAGAAAGAAAACTGTAAATCAATTTCTCTGATGAATGTGGATGCAAAACTCCTCAACAAAATACTAGCCAAATGAATACAACAATATATCAGAGAGATCATTTTCCCAGACCAAGTGGAATTTATCTCAGGTTACAGGGATGGTTCAACATTCACAAATTAATAAATTTGATACATCACATTAACAATTTGAAAAACAAAACCCATATGATTATTTCAATTGATGCAGAGAAAGCATTTGATAAAATACAATACCATTTCATGATGAAAACTCCAAGCAAATTGGGTATTGAAGGAACATTCCTCAACACAATCAAGACAATTTATGACAAATCCAATGTCAGCACCCTATTGAATGGGAAAAAGTTGAAAGCATTCCCACTGAGATCTGGAACCGGATAAGGATGCCCACTCTCACCATTGCTATTCAGTATAGTCCTGGAAGTTATAGCCTGAGCCATGAGACAAGAAAAAGAAATCAAAGGGATACAAATTGGGAAGGAGGAAGTCAAACTATTCCTATTTGCAGATGACAAGATTCTATATATAGGAGATCCAAAAGATTCCACTAAGAGACAATTGGAACTCATAGGAGAGTTTGGTAAAGTAGCAGGATAAAAAATCAACACACAAAAGATTAACCACTTTTATATACTCAGATAGTGCCGTGGCTGAGAAAGAATTTCTAAGATCAATCCCATTCACAATAACTACAAAAGATATCAAATACCTTGGAATAAATTTAACAAAATATGTCAAAAATCTTGATGATGAGAATTAGAAAATATCAATGAAAAAAAGAAGATACAAAAAAATGGAAAAAATCTTCCATGTTCATGGATTGTAAGAATTGATACCATCAAAATGTCCATTCAGCCAAAAGCAATTTATAGACTCAATGCCATACCAATCAAAACAAGAAGGACATGTTCCTTAGATTTTTCATCAGAAAAAAATGATACTGAGTTCATCATGGAAACATGGGAGACCACAAACAGCTAAAGGAATATTATACAAAGGAAAAAAAGCTGGAGGCATCACAATACCAAATTTCATGACATACTACAGGGCAGTTATAATCAAAACAATCTTGTACTGGCACAAAAACAGATGTCTAGAAAAATGAAACTGACTAGAAATTCCAGAAACCAATCAAAGCATCTGCAACCAACTTATTTTTGACAAGGAGCTAAAATCAATCCCTGGAGCAATAATAATCTCTTCAACATATAGCGCTGGGACAACTTGATCTTATCATGTAGAAGTTCAAAGTAAGGCCCCTAGTATACACCTTACACAAAAATCCACTTAAATGGATTAAAGACCTAAATCTACAAACCGATAACCTCAAGTTATTAGAGAACATTGGGGAAACCATGTAAGACATTGCCATAGGCAAAGAGTTCTTGTAAAAGACCACAGATCACTGGTAATCAAAGCCAAAATTGACAAATGAGATTTCATCAAATTAGAAGCTTCTATGCTTCAAAACACTTAGCAAAGTGAAGAGGCAACTGACAGAATGGGAGAAAACATTTTCAAATAATCAACTGATAAAGGATTAATAGCCAGAATATATAAGGAGATGAACAAAGTCAACAACAAAGCAAATAACCCAGTGAAGAAATGGGCAAAGGACTTAAATAGACATTTTTCAAAAGAGGAAATCTAAATGGCCAACAGATACATGAAAAAATGCTCAAGACCACTAGCTGTCAGGGAAATGCAAATCAAAACCGTAATTATGTTTCACCTCATACAAGTTAGAAAGGCTTTTTTTTTTTCAAGATTTATTTGTTTATTTGAAAGAGTACCAAAGGGAGAGAAGGAGAGACAGAGAGAGAGGTCTTCCATCCACTGGTTCACTCCCCAATTGGCCAAAACATCCAGAGCAGTCCTGATCCAAAGCCAGGAGCCAGGAGCCTCTTCTGGGTCTCCCATGTGGGTGCAGGGGCCCAAGGATTTGGGTCATCTTCCACTACTTTCCCCAGGTGCATTAGCAGTGAGCTAGATTGTAAATGGAGCATCCAGAACTTGAACTGGGCCCATATGGGATTTTGGCACTGCAGGCAGTGGCTTTACCTGCTATGCCAAAGTGCCAGCCTCGAAAGGCGTCTCCCATGTGGGTGCACAAAGAAGAAATTCTGGCAGGGATGTGGGGAAAAAGGTACCCTAATCCACTGTTGGTGGGAACTTAAACTGGTAAGGCCACATGGAAGACAGTTTGGAGATACCTCAGAAATCTAGCTATCATATGATCCAGCCATCCCACTCGAGAATTTACCCAAGGGAAATGAAATCAGCACATGAAAATTACCTGTACCCCCATGTTTATTGCGGATCAATTAACAATAGCTAAAATATGGAATCAACCCAAATGTCTGTCAAATGAAGCCTGGATAAAGAAATTATGGGACATGTGCACCATGGAATATGATACATCAGTTAAAAAAATTTAAAAAAAAAACCTGAAATCTGGTCATTTGCAGCAAAATGGTGATACTGGAAAATATTATACTTACTGAAATAAACCTGTTGAAGTGAAATGGACACTATGAGAAACAGTGACTTGATCAGCTCTTGTGCTGACTGTTGATGTACAATGTAATACTTTATCCCTTTTAGTATTTTTTCTTTGTTTTGTTCTAGTACTATTGGTTGAACTCTGTAATTAACACACAATTATTCTTAGGTGTTTAAATTTTAACTGAAAAGTGATCCCTGTTAAATGTAACAGTGGAAATAAGAGAGAGAGAAGATGTACAATTTGAGACATGCTCAATCGGATTGCCCCAAATGATGGAGTTAGAAACGTGCCAGGGGATTCCAATTCAATCCCACCAAGGTGGCATGTACCAATGCCATCTCACTAGTCTAAGTGATCAATTTCAGTTCACAACTGATCACACTGATAGGTCTAAGAGTCAAAGGGATGACACAAACAAGACTAGTGTCTGCTAATACTAACTGATAGAATCAAAACGGGAGAGAATGATCCATCATGGGAAGCAGGATACACAGCAGACTCATAGAATGGCAGATGCCCTAAATAGCACTCTGGCCTCAAATCAGCCCTTAAGGCATTCTGATATGGCTGAAGAGCCCATGAGAGTATTTTAGGCATGGAAAGCCAAGACACTCTGGAAAAAAAAAAAGAAGAAGACCTAAAGGAAAGATCTCCGTGAGTGAGATCCCAGTGGAAAGAATGGGGCCACCAAAGAAGGAGGTACCTTTCTCTGAAGGGAGGAGAGAACTTCCACTTTGACTATGACCCTGTCAGAATAAGATTGAAGTCTGCGAACTCAAAAGGCTTCCATAGCCTTGGCAACTCATGACTAGAGCCTAGGGAGATTACTGACGCCATAAACATGAGTGTCAAATTGTTTTATCAACAACAGGAGTCACTGTGTACTTCTCATGTGGGATCTGTCCTTAATGTGTTGTCCAATGTGAAGTAATGCTATAACTAGTACTGAAACAGTATTTTACACTTTTTGTTTCTGTGTGGATGCAAACTGTTGAAATCTTTACTTAATATATACTGAATCGATCTTCTGTATATAAAGATAATTGAAAATGAATCTTGATGTGAATGGAATGGGAGAGGGAGCGGGAGATGGGAGGGGTGTGAGAGAGAGGGAAATTATGGGAGGGGAGAGAAGCCATTGTAATCCATAAACTATACTTTGGAAATTTATATTTACTAAATAAAAAAATAGATTAAAAAAAAAGAAATAAGCCAATCCCAAAAGGACAAATATCATGTGTTATCCCTGAACTATGGTTACTAATAGAGCACCTAAAAGACAATCTATAGAAGTGAAATCGACACTTTCAGAGTAATGACTTTGAACAGCCCTTGTCTTGACTGTTGAGAAACATGACTTTTTTTCAAACTATTTGTTGAATTCTTTACTTAACAAAGTTAATCATATATGTATAAAATTAATTGAAAATAGATCTTAGTAAAAAATAAGAATGGGAATAGGAGAAGAAGGAGGAAGAGTAGTGGGAGTGTTCTTGGGAAGGCAGGTACTTTGGGAAGAGTCACTATGTTCTTAAAGTTGTAATTATAAAATGTATGAAGTTTGTATTCCTTAAATAAAAGGTTTCTGGGGAAAAAAGAAAATTAGTTCTTTGTAAGTACATAAATTTACTTATGGGCCTTTCATTATGTTCCATTGGTCTTACATCTGTTTTTATACCAAGTGCATGCTGCTTTTGTCATTATTTCTTTGTAGAATATTCGTAAGGCAGGTGGTATGATGCCTTTACCTTTGTTCCGTTTGCTCAATATTACGTTGTCTTTAAGGATCTCTATGAATTTTAGGATTTTTTCTATTTTTATGAAGAATATCAATATTTTGAAAAGGATTGAATTGAATCTTACAGATAGCTTTGAGTTTGTTATATGTAACCTTTGTTATATTTAGATATTTTTCTTCTACACTAATTTATTGACAGTTTTTTTTGACAGGCAGAGCTAGACAGTGAGAGAGAGAGAGATTTAGAGAGAAAAGTCTTCCTTCTCTGTTGGTTCACGCCCCAAATGGCCACCATGGCTGGCCAGTGCGCTGAGCTGATCCGAAGCCAGGAGCCAGACGCCTCCTGCTCGTCTCCCATGTGGGTGCAGGGCCCAAGCACCTGGGCCGTCCTCCACTGCCTTCCTGGGCCATAGCAGAGAGCTGGACTGGAAGAGGAGCAACCGGGACAGAATCCAGCGCCCCAACAGGGATTAGAACCCGGGGTGCCGGCGCCACAGGCGAATTAGCCAAGTGAGCCAAGGTGCCGGCCGACAGTTTATTTTTTAATCATGAAGGGATGTTAAATTTTGTCAGTTTTCTTTTCTGTGTTTATTGAAATGTTCATGTTGTTTTTGTTCATTTTGCTAATGTGATGCATCACATTTATTAATTTGTGTATGTTGAGCCAGGCTTACATCCCTGTAATGAATAGTATTTGTTTTTAGGACATGGTATATTTGTTTTTCTTTGCTTAAAGATTCATTTCTTTTATTTAACAGATAGAACTACAGAGATAAGAGAGGGAAAGAGTTCTTCCAACTACTGGCTCACTCTCCATATGGCTGCAATGGCAGGTGCTGGGCCAGGCTGAAGCCAGGTGCCAGGAGCTTCATCTGGGTCTCTCACATAGGTGCATGGATCCAAGGACTTGGGGCCATCCTCTCAGGTACATTAGCAAGGAGCTGGCTTGGAAATGGAGCAGCCTCCACTCAAAAAGGCTGTCATACAGGATACTGGCATCAAAGGAGGCAGTTTAACCTGCTATGCCATAACATAAGTCCCAGGAATGGTATTTTTAAAGTACTATTGTATTTCATCTACTAGTATTTTGTTGATGATTTTAGCACTTATATTTATCAGGGATATTTCTTGTAGTTTACTTTTTATTATTTTGTCCTTATCTGGTTTTGATGTTAATGTAATACTGGCCTTGTGGAAGGTGATTGAAATAATTCCCTTCTCAAAATATTTTGTAAACAATTTGAGGAGAATTGAAATAATTCTTTTCTAAATGGTTGGTAGAATTCAGCAGTAAAATCCTCATATCTGAATTTTTTGTTCAGTGAGTGACTTTTTATTACTAATTCAATCTCATTTGTTATTGGTTTGTTCATATTCTCCACTTCTTCATAATTCAGTCTTTGTAGTTTTTACGTGAACTAATTAATTTCTTCTAGGTTATTCAATTTTTTAATATACAATTATTCCAAAAAGACTTATAATCCTTTTTGCTTCAGTTGTAGCGTCTCCTTTTTTATGTTTTTTTTTTTTTGAGGTTTCTCTGTTTTTTCCTTATCCTACCTATAAGTTCATTGAATTTATCTTTTCAAAGAACCAACCCTTTTTCTCATTGATATTTTGTATTTTTCCTTAGTCTCTATTTAATTTATTTTTGCACTGATATCTATAATTTTTTTATTCTGTCAATTTGGGGCTTAAATTTTTCTTATTTTTATGGTTCCTTAAGTTTCAATGTTTGTGGTCTTTTTCATTTTTGATATAAGCATTTATTGCCATGAACTTCCCTATTAGAACTGCTTTGGCTGTGTCTCATAGGTTTTGGCATACTGTGTTTCAATTTTAATTTTTCAATTCCCCTTTTCATTTTCTCATGGAATCTTTGGTTGTTTAGGAGTATGTTGTGTAAATTCCAGGCATTAGTGAATTTTCTACAGTTCCTTTTCTCAATGATTTCTAGATTCATAGATACTTGATATAATTTCAAACTTCTCATATTTGTTAAGACTTGCTTTGTGGCATGACATATGTATCCTGGAGAATATTCTCTGTACAAATAAGAAGGATGTGTATTCTGCAGCTGTTATATGGAATGTTTGTGTATGTCTCTTAGGTCCATTTAGTCTAGCATGTGATTTAAATCTGACCTTTCATTACTGATTTTCTGTCTAGTTGATCTGTCCATGATTTGTTCACCTAAATTGGAATGTTGAAATTCCCCACCATTATTATATTGAAGTTTATTCCTCCCTCACAGAGTAGCATTGTCTGGGAATGACATTAACAGATTCTGAGCAGGCTCAGTCATCTAGTATTCTATGTCAGCTTTTTGTTACTTTAACTAAAATACCTGAAAGGAGCTTCTCAGAAAGTACATGGGTAATTGTTTACAGTTTAGAGGTTCACAGTTAAGGTCAGGTGGCCCCATTACTCTGACATTGGGTGGAGTTGGTGATGGTGGAGTGGGTGTGGAAGATTGATTACAGCCTGAAACGAGAAGCAGAGTGAGAAGCTAGGCTGAATGGATATAATCATACCTTTATGCAGATCATTCCCTAGGTCAATCATCTTTACCAGTTTTCTCCCATTTTGGTTTTCCTGGAATTCAAAACCTTAACTCAACATACTGTCTTAGTCTTAAATCCCACTACTAAGCTACATGAACAATAGCAATACATACTAATCAATCACTTACTGTGTCTCAACCACTGTTCTAAGTATTAGAAATCATCAGTATACAAAATTTGAAAGCATTCTAATCACCAGGACCAGCATTGTGACATAGCAATTTAAACCTCTACCTGAAATGCTGGCATCCCATATTGTGTGCTGGTTAAAGACCTGGATGCTCCATTTCTGATTCAGCTCCTTGCTAATGCACTTGAGAAAGCAGCACAAAATATCAGTAACTTATAATTTTGAGGTATACTGTCCTGCATGAGTTCAGAAGCCAAGTCATGTTCAAACCATAGCAAAGAATAAACTCTATTATCCCTTCATCTTGAAGTATGATTCATGCAAGGGGAAGAAGTTAAGATCAACTGGAAACTTTTAAGCCCTAGAAAATGAAAGAAATTTAATGTTATTCTTAAGAAAAGTAGAAAATTCAGGAATAAAGTGGTCAGTTTTGAGGAATGAGTTGGCTAAAGTGATAAAACATGTAAGTGAAATGCTTAAGTCAGATATGAAGACTAAAGAGATCAGAATAAATGTTAAAATTTGATCTGTATCCCAGTTATTGAGTTTCCAGAGTGTATAGGATTCAGGCTTGGGCTTCACTGAGTATGAGAGTGATTGAGATCTTTAAATTAAAAGTGATATTTCGTATAAACGAGGAGGGCCCTGGAGAAAAATCCTATCCTCATTGAGGAATTGAAAGATAAAGCAGAAGCAGGAAACAAATCAGAGAAGGATGAACAGAGGCAATTTGAAAAGTGATCATGAAGTGTGTCAGGAAGACAGAAATAGAGATTCAATTATTTTTAATGAATGTCAGAAACTACCTCCCATGAAAAGAATGCATATACAGAGAATACAAATTAATTTGTAATGTGAATTATATGTATCATAGGTAAAGGCCATTACTCATTTTATTTGTGAAGACCTAGTTAAAAGTATTAACTTTGAGGAAATAGGTTTAGGTTTAATTGGAATCAGACAAAAGCAAATTGACACATGTATCTCAAGACACAGCTGATCTTGTAAATGGAAGGGATATTACAGTTCGTAATTAAATTTCTGCCTTCTTCAGTCAGATCTAAAACAGGCATTGACAATATGTGCCTCTGTGACTTGTCTTTTTAAAGTTCTATTGTAGAATAAGTCTTGCTATACAATGAATACCTATTGATCACTTTCATGCTCTGAGAATGAGACTGTAAGTATCCTGCCGTAATTTTGCATATAACTGGAGATATGTATAATAAATCACTAGCAAGCTACAAAAATTGCTTCATATGTGATAAGGATAACGAAGGAAACACAAAAGTATATGTGACTGAATGTGATGGGGATAGCACAAGAAGTGTTAGAGATGCTAAATAAAGCCTCTCAGAGGAGACACTTGAGCTAGGTTCTGAATAGTAAGCCAGATTATAACTTTGGAGAATAGTGCAAGCAAATAAAACACAGTATACCCACTTGTGGCAGAATGAGTTTGGAAGGTTGGATGAAGACTAGAAGGCTCAGATAAGAGGATCAGATCATATCAGATTTGTAGACCAAGAACAATAGTTTGGGTTTTGTGAACTCTTGAATCCATGTCTCTCTGTGAAATTCCTATCTCATATGTTTTAACATAAGGTCAGATTTTAAAAGACAAGCTAAGCATATTTCTGTGAACCACAAGATTCTATAGAGATTGGATCCCAAGATTTGGATCCCAAGCTTTTGTATATAGCTTTAAAGAGGCCCTGATGCAGACACTGTACTGGACAGGGTAGCTACAAGAGTTGTTACAAAGAATTAATGGGTTTCTTACAGAAGCTCCCACATTGGGAATTGCTGATGACATGATTCTATGGAATATGCATTCCAGGATTTGTGTTCTAAGCCTTGTATTTGCTTAAAAAAAAAAAAAAAAACCCTGACACAGACACACTGTGCTGGACCGGGAAGCTACAGAAGGTGTTCCAAGGAATTAGGGAGCTTTTGACAAAAACTCCCACATTAGGAACTCCTGAACAAGCCATTCATAGGAAGATCCTCTTCAGATCAGTTTCAGCTTAAATGGAAGGGACTGTACCAGGTGCTACTGAACATGACTACCTCAGTAAAATTAGGATTTAACTTCTACCTCTTAAGTCTTCACAAGTGAACACAAAAGATATGTCTGACTATTTCTATAAGCCAATCAGAGACCTTAAGTACCTCTTCAAAACAAAAAGGATAAGTAAAGCCTTTACTTTCCTCACATCAAGACTGCTACACCTTAAGGCAGACATGCTGTACCTGCCTCTCTTGAATCTCTCTGGAACTGTTATTGATAATAAAACTCCTGTTGAGGTCTTCTATTATAATTCTCCATGCTCAAGCTAAATGGGTTTATAATCTACATAAGGGTAGCCAATCATCATCTACTATCTGGGAGTATGTAAGATATATTCTTTTCATCTTAAGAGACACACCATTTATAATTGGTTTTATCCCAGTTTGGCTTATGCTAATTAACAGAACTTAACTTCTGGGAATAACTGACCATGCAGGGGACACAGACATTGGCAGTGACCAAAACTGCTCCAGCTCACAAAGTAAATTTGTTAGATAAGATAGACAAAGACTTCCAGATCCAGGACAGGCAGGGCCTGCACTACACCCCTAATAAGCAGGAAATAGCTACAGAAGTTATGATGATTCTATACCCTTCAACATCCCCTAGGATTATGAGAATGGAGTCTCTGAGGGGGGAATGATGTAGGCAGTCATACAAGATAAAACTGATTAGGTTTGAGAGCTGGAAGACCACACCTTCACCACACCCCTGTGTGACCTCATGCCCCTACCTGGCCACATATGTGTGCCTACTGGCCAATCTGGTTAAATAACCACTCCTCTTTGGAAGTGGATTAAAGTCCTGGAACATGGTGGGCCCAGCCCTTTTTTTTTTTTTCCTTTTGCCTCTTTTGCCTTTGCGGCCCTGTGCTGCCTTATGCTTTCAGAGCATATGGCCTTTGGGCCACCTGCCCCACGCTTTCTGGACTACATAGGTCTCCACGTGGCTGGCTCCTGGTACTACCTGGCTGGCTCCTCGTACTTGGTATGGATCTAGATTTCCCTCTCTCACTCTATTATGCATTTTTCTCACTGAATGAAAAGCTTAAAAACTTAAAAAAAATAGTTTGGGTTTATCTCCAAGTATGAGAGCAAAACATTGATGGGTGTAAATATGGATGAATATTTGTTGTGCTCTATGAGGAATGGTTTATAGAATTCCAAGTGTGGATCTAAATAGAAGTTATAATGACACTTCAATAGTCTGGCAAAAGTTGACTGTGGATTAGATTGGAATGGCACTAACAGAAACAGAGAGAGAGAAAGGCACATAGATTCAGGATCGATCTGAAGCTGCAGCTATGAGAACTTGGTTGATTAGATAGGTGGTGTAAGAATATATGAGGATTCAAAAGTTATTGCTGGATCCTAGGCTTAATCCAGTGGGTGAACATGATGGTAGTTAATAATGTGGGGGAAAAGTAGAGGAGAAAAAAAATTTCAGCAGTGTGACAAGGGTTCCTAAAACATGTCCCAGTTTCCTTGATTCTCTGGAAGAGCATACAAAAGTCAAAAATGATAGTACACTTACTGTCATGTTTTATTATTGTGAAGGATTTAGGTCAGAGTCTTTAAAAGAATAAGGAGTGTGGGTGAAGTCCAGGAGAAGCCAGGTAAAAGTTTCCGTATGTCCTCTTCTGGTGGAGTCACATGGGCAATGTTCTCTTCTGGAAATGAAGCTCATTTGAGCCTTCTGTACAGGGTTTTTTAAAGATTATTTACATGTACATGGAGCACCAGGCATGACTGATCTTAACTATCCTGTGTGTTGTGCAAGGAGGGGAGCAGCAAACAGAGTTCAGGGCCCATGATTTTGAACATTTAGCAGGAGTGAGTTGATGGAGTTGCTGTCGATTTGTATCTTTTAGCGAAATAAACCATATGTATTCTTATATCTGATCAAGTAATAATGGAAGAAAGAATGATTGATAGGCAGAATTTGAGGAATTCATGGACTGAAGATCCCAGTGATAGGCAAGACCTGTTGTATTGGGCCTAACAGATGAAGTAAATTAGAAGAATAGGAGGATGTATTTAAAGGGGCTGCACTGATCCTTTTAATAGTGAAGTAACTGCATTTGACAAGAAAGACAAGGATGTGGCCTTGGAAGTGAGTGCTTTACAAACTAAGAAGTGATCCTTAGGGATTGGGAGGGGTCACCTACAGAGCAGGAGTTTAAGAGCAATTGTGTGTCCTTCAGGGTGATATGTGAGCAGGTATGAGAAATAGGACAAATGTTTCAAAGAAAAACAAAAAGGAAGTGATAACAATTTTGGCATGTGGTACTGAAGAGAAAGGACAAAAATGGTTTTCAGAGGAAAGAAGAGGAGCAATTGCCAATAAGAGGCATAGAGAACAAAGAAGATGGTGAAATCATTGTGGGATCTTGCTGTGCTTGCCCCATATGAAAATGGTTAAATTCAGAGAAGTTCTTTCTCCTGGGAAGGATCATATTTCAGTAAATTACAAGGACAGAGCAAAATACAGTGTGAAAAATATGAAAATACGTGAGTTTTTATTGATTTTTGGAATGGGAGTTTTCTAAGAAAGATTGAATAGTGAGAGCAACAGTGGAATCTGGGTCATGAAAAAAAAATTGCACAAAGAAGAAATCAGGGAGACACAGCAGTCAGAATTTACTTGGAAGTGACCAATGTGAAAATTGTGAAGATCTGTGGAAATTTCTGACTTTCAGTAGCCAGGAAAGGAACTTAGCTACCCTGGTGATCATGAAACTTAAGCATTCAAAATTTCATTGGATTCAGAATGAACTATAAGAGAAATATTCTTCTGTATACTTCTCCACTATGGTCATTGTTGAGAGTATTAACAGAATAATTTCACTAAAATGCCAATTAGATTGTAGTATCTTCTTTGCTTAAGCCCTTTCAAGACCTCATCACTTAGGATGAGGTTCAGGATACCAAATATTTAATGAATAAAGAAGGAAGAAGGAAGAATGATTCTCAGAGAAATGTGAAGGAACAATATAGAAATACAACTGAGTTTTTAGGAAAATGGAAATTAAAGACTGAAAGCCGAAATATTGGATCAATATTTTAAAGAAAGGAGTTATATGCCATTTCCACTCTAAGGGTATCAACAGCAAATCAAAGAAGATACATACACTAGTGCTTTCTTTTTATTTTTCTACAATTACAATCCCTTCTTCTGGCTTTAAATACAGAGGAATGGAAGAGAAAAATAATTATAGTGAAAAACACAGGCTTTTGAATCAGACAGACTAACCTGGATTTGAACAATGGCTCTATTGTGGTTTAGCTTGAACCTTAAACAAGTCACTTTATCTCTCTGAATTACATTTTTAATTTGTAAAATTATGCTAACAATATGTACTTCTATGTAGTTTGAATACTACTCAAGGAGAAAATGAAGAACACAGTAAGTGGCAAGTGATAAATGAACATCAAATATAGATTCTACCTTTCTCCAGAGGTCTGTGAACACCTGATATGGATTCTCTGTTTCTTTTCTGGTCTTTCTTCCTTTTTAAAATTTTTTTAAAAAAATTATTTGTCTTTTATTCTTCAGTTAAATCTAATAGCAAAATAACTTGTGGCTACATGATTTTTTTAAACAATTCCCTCCCAAACTGGAAAATGTCTATTTTTTAAAAAAACATTTTTTAATTCTTCAGGATCACTGGCAATCAGGGAAATGCAAACCAAAACCACAATGAGGTTTCACCTCACTCCAGTTAGAATGGCTTACATACAGAAACCAAATAACAACAGAAGCTAGCAAGGATGTAAGGAAAAAGGGACAATAATCCACTGTTGGTGGGAATGCAAACTGGTAAAGCCACTATGGACAACAGTTTGGAGATTGCTCAGAAACCTGCATATAGCCTTACCATATGACCCAGCCATCCCACTCCTTGGAATTTACCCAAAGGAAATTAAATTGGCAAATAAAACAGCTGTCTGCACCTCAATGTTTATTGCAGCTCAATTCACAATAGCTAAGACATGGAATCAACCTAAATGCCCTTCAACAGAAGACTGGATAAAAAAAATTATGGGATATGCACTCTATAGAACAGCAGTAAAAAAAAAAAATGAAATCCTGTCATTTGCAACAAAATGGAAGAATCTGGAAAACATCATGCTGAATGAAATAAACCAGTCCCAAAGGGACAAATATATGTTGTCCCTTATCAGTGACAACTAACTGAGCATCTAAAAGGAAACCTGTTAAAGTGAAATGGACACTATGAGAAGCAATATCTTGATCAACCCTTGTCCCAACTGTTAGTGAACAACTTACTATTTTATTCATTTTAGTATTTTTTTGTTATTCTACTTAATACTATTGGTTGAAATCTTTAATTAACACACAATTATTCTTAGGTGTTTAAATTTAACTGAAAAGTAATCCCTGTTAAATAAAAGAGTGGGAATAAGAGAGGGAGGAGATGTACAGTTCAGCACATTCTCAATTGGACTTGCCCCAAATGGTAGAGTTAGAAACATACCAGGGGATTCCAATTCAATCCCACCAAGGTGGCATGTACCAATGTCATCTTACTTGTTAAAGTGATCAGTTTAAGTTCATAATTGATCAAAAAGATAGGATTGTCAAAGGGATTACATAAATAAGATCAGTGTCTGCAAATAATAATTGATAGAATTAAAAAGGAGAGAATGATCCTACATGGGAAGCAGGATACACAGCAGACTCAGAATGGCAGATGTCCTAAACAGCATTCTGGCCTCAGAATCAGCCCTTAAGTCATTTGGATCTGGCTAAAAAGCCTATGAGAGTTTCACAGGCATGAAAAGCCAAGACACTGTGGCCAAAAAAAAAAATGACCTAAATGAAAGATCTCTGTGAGTGAGATCCCAGCAGAAAGAATGGGCCATTAAAGAAGGAGGCAACTTTCTCTGAAGGGAGGAGAACTTCCACTTTGACTGTAGCCTTGTCTAAGTAAGATCAGAGTTGGTGAACTCAAAAGGCTTCCATAGCTTTGGCAGCTCATAACAAGAGCCTCAGGTGATTACTGACGTCATAAAAAAGTGTCAAGTGTTAATCAACAACAGGAGTCACTGTGCACCAATTGCCATGTAGGAGCTGTGTCCTTAATGTGTTGCATTATGTGAATTAACGGTAAAACTACTACTCGAACAGTTCTCTATACTTCGTGTGTCTGTGTGGATGCAAACTGTTGAAATCTTTACTTAATATATACTAAGTTGGTCTTCTGTATATAAAGATAATTGAAAATGAATCTTAATGAAGAATAAGATGAAGAGGGGATGGGAGATGGGATGGTTGCGGTGGGAGGGAGGTTTGGAGGAAAAGCCACTATAATTCAAAAGTTGTACTTTGGAAATTCATATTTATTATGTGGGATCTGTCCTTAATGTGTTGTCCAATGTGAAGTAATGCTATAACTAGCACTGAAACAGTATTTTACACTTTGTGTTTCTGTGTGGGTGCAAACTGATGAAATCTTTACTTAGTATATACTGAATCAATCTTCTGTATATAGATAATTAAAAAAAAATCTTGGTGTTAAATTGGAAATTGCCTAGAAAATTAATCAATTTTTTAAAAAAAATATATCATGTAGGATCTCTGTCCTTAATGTGCTATACATTGTGAATTAATACTATAACTAGTACTCCAACAGTATTTTTCACTTTGTGTTGCTATGTGAGGGCAAACTGTTGAAATCTTTACTTAATATATAGTAAACTGATCTTCTGTATATAAAGAGAATTGAAAATGAATATTGATGTGAAGCAAGGGGAGAGGGAGTGGGAAAGGGGAGGGTTGCGGGTGGGGGGGAAGTTGTGGGGGGGAAGCCATTGTAATCTATAAGCTGTATTTTGGAAATTTATATTCTTTAAATAAAAGCATTATAAAAAAAAGGAAATTCATATTTATTAAATAAAAGCTAAAAAAAATAAAAAAAATTTAAAAATTTATATAAGGTGAATAAATTTCATTATTTCATACATACAGATTTAGGAGCATAGTGATACTTCCTTCCCTCCCACCCACACTCTCACACTCCCTCTCCTTCCTTTCTTTTTCTTTTCTTTTAATTTTTACAATGTCATACTTCTAGTTTATTTTATGATCATAAGACTAACCCTCCACTAAGTAAATAATTCAACAAATAGTAAGAAGTAAAAAACACTTTTTCTCAGCAGTAGAGACAAGGACTATTAACAGTAATCTATTCTAAAATGTCAATTTTGCTCATATACGTTACAATGTTTGTACTCTATTAGTTACCACGTATCAGGGAAAACATATAGGATTTGTCTTTTTGTGACTTGCTTATTTCACTAAGTATGATGATTTCCAGTTGCGTCTGATCTTTCTTTCCAGTTTTATTGATAGTCTCTGCTTCTGACTATCAATATTCAGTACCACGTTAGACTTTGTTCTTGATTGTCTCTTCTTTTTGATGGCTCATATTCCCTTTTTGAGTATTAAAAAATGTGATGTTTGCTGTGGTGGTTCTGTTTCCTGTCAACACTCAAAACTTTCTCACTGCCTTCAGAGAATTCTATTTGCTTTTTTAAAGATTTTAATTAATTATTTGAGAGATAGAGTTACAGACAATGAGAGGGAGAGACAGAGAGAAAGGTCCTCCATCCACTGGTCCATTCCCTAAATGGCCTCAACAGCCAGAGCCTCACCAATCTAAAGCCAGGAGCCAGGAGCTTCTTCTGGGTCTCCCACGTGGGTGCAGGGTCCAAGCACCTGGACCATCTTCTACTGCTTCCCCAGGCCATAGCAGAGATCCTGGTCAGAAGAAGAGCAGCTGGGATTAGAACCAGTGCCCATACAGGATGCCAGCACTGCAGGCAGAGGCTTAAGCCACTGAGCCACAGCACCAACCCAGAGCATTCTATTTGAATGTTAATCTTCTACTTAATTTTAAACATACTGGAGAGTTTAAGTCTCTTGTGTCTGTCACTACTTGCAGTTATGCATTCATCTCAATTTTGTACTTGGAGGAACTGGCTTTCTTATCTGATCTAACTTTAGACAGTGGGATATTGCCAGGAGGACATTGCATTTGCTTATTAAATGAGTCAGACTCTCTCACCTTCCGCTCTGTAAGTGATGGATAAATTCTTTCTCTTTGTCTAGTGGTTAGACTTTAAGCAAATCACTTTGGACCTCTGAGTTTTGTTATAAAATGATAAAAAGTGGTGTTATTCTACCTCAAAATGTGTACAATTCTGTGAAACCTCTCATCCTTTTCTGGAGCCCAGGAAGCTGATCGGGAATAGATTCAGGAAAAGATCCCATACTTTCTGCCTCAGAGAGCAGTGTGCTTTCTCACACGCCTTGGGAAACACAGGGGAATAATGCCACATCCTGCCATCTTTCCCATTACTTTACTATAAACAGAATGAGGTCGACTAAATTCTTTTCACTCCTGTTGCCACTACCCCAAATATCTGGGAACAGGGAAGGAATGTGGTCTTTACACTGCTGATATGCAAAAGTGAACTGCAAAAATCTAAGTGAAGTGGAAAGATAGCAGAGAAAAACAGATGACAAAAAAAGAGCTAAACAAAAGCATTAAGAAGTCTTTTTTAAAGTACAAACCTAGAGCTCCAAGAGACTAAGTACTAATGAAGACACCCATTTAAGCCTGTGAGGCATTACCCTCCCCTCTATATGACTAACACCTGTACTCAAACTACCAAAGCAGAACACCAACAGGCAGCTGGCCCTGGGAATGCCTCATCTCTCTCTATGGATGGAGCAGCCTCACAGGACAGAGTGGGTCCCCAGCCCCCTGTGGCCATGGGAACCCCACACACCATGACAGTGGGAAATCTGTGACTGCCTGATAGGGCGTGGATTGTAGCTGGCTCTCTGGGCAATCACTGTGTCTGGCTTCAAGGCTCAGATTTACTGAATGCCTGGGGTGGGTTCTGTGCTCACACTGAGGACTGAACAAATCCTTTGTGGGATTCTTACAAATGCGTGGGTGTGGTATGTAGCCACTGTGGGCTCATCCTGGGCATTAATGTCTTTAGCAGAGAGAAGGTGTGGTGGTGATCACACCTTCCACCCAGCTGACAATAGAAGAATCTACCATGCACAACTTACATGTCATTCAGGATCCTTGTACCATATTTGATCTTAGCTCCCTGGCCCCCCCTGGCACACACCTCTGAATAGTCACTGAAGGAGCAACACTATATTAAACTGCAGAGGCATGGTTCAAAGATAAAAGCCATCAGAAAAGAAGACCATCAAGTAGTTCCACAAATACCTAAAAATAAACATAGAAACATGAAAAACATGAGCAAAGAAGACAATATGACTCCCCCAAAGGCACATAACAACACTTCAATATTAGAATGTGAAGATGAAGAGATTGATGAAAAGCCTGAAAAGGAATTCCAAAGAATGATCATATATTTACTCAGAAGCAATGAGAAGCAAATTAATGAGTTAAAGAAATCCATAGGTCATGAATGGAAAATTTCCCCTGAGATATAGATATTGAAGAGAAATCAAACTTAAATATTAGAAATGAAACATTCAATAGGTCAAATAAAAAATACAGTGAAAAAGCCTTAACAACAGACTTTTTGAGGCAGAAGAAAGAATATCTTAGATAGAAAACAAGTATTTGGAAATATCCCAGTCAGACCCAAAAAGAGAAGAAATTAGAAAAACTAAAAACTGCTCAAGATTTATGGGATGCTATTAAGCAACCTAACATTTGGGTGTTAGAAGTTCCTGAAGGTGTGGAAAGAGATAATGGATTATAAGGCACCTTCAGTGCAATAATTACAGAAAACTTCCCTAATTTGGATAAAGAAAGGAATATGCAAGTACAGGAAGTACATATAACTCCTAATAGATATGAACAGAAAAGATCTTCACCATGACACGTTGTAGTCAAACCTTCAACAGTAAAGCATGAAGAAAATATTCTGAAATGTGCAAAAGAGAAATTCCTGATTACCTTCAGATGCTCTCCAATTAGAATCACAGCTGATTTCCCATCAGAAATCCTATAGGCTAGGAGAGAATGGACAGACATAGTCCAAGTTCTAAAAGAAAAAAGCAGTCAACCCAGAATACTATACCCTGCAAAGCCCTCAATTATGAATGAAAGTCGAATAAATATCTTTCATAAGAAAAAGAAATTGAAAGAATTGGTCACCAGTTACAGAGTCTTACAAATGATGCTATACACAGATTGTGCTACACACAGAAACACAGAAATATAGCCATCATTATGAAAGAATGTGACAGCAGAAAATCTCCTAGTAAAAGTACAAAGAAAATCCAAAGTAAACAATAGGGATATTTATGGAAAAGTAGCAGGGCCAAGTTGTTACTAAAATGTAAATGATGTAAATTCTCTAATTAAAACATACAGACTTAGGCAGGCACTGCAGCTCACTTGGCTAATCCTCCGCCTGTGGCACTGGCACCTCAGGTTCTAGTCCTGGTTGGGGCACCAGATTCTGTCCCGGTTGCTCCTCTTCCAGTCTGGCTCTCTGCTGTGGCTCAGGAAGGCAGTGGAGGATGGCCCAAGTGCTTGGGCCTGGCACCTGTATGTGAGACCAGGAGGAAGCACCTGGCTCCTGGCTTCGGGTCGGTGCATCGCACCGGCTGTAGTGGCCATTTTGGGGGTGAGCCAATGGAAGGAAGACCTCTCTCTTTCTCTCTCTCTCTCTCTCTCACTGTCTAACTCTGCCTGTCAAAGAAAATATGGACTGGCTGAATGGATTAGGCACATCTATTTGCTGCCTGAAAGAAACACACCTTACCAACAAACATGCACACAGACTGAAAGTGAATGGATAGAAAACAATATTCCATACTGGTGGATACCAAAAAAGATCAGGTGTGTAGTCATGCTGATATCAGACAAAATAGACTTTAACACGAAAACTGTCAAAAAATATGAAGAAAGACACTGTATGATAATTAACTGATCACTCCAATAGGAAGCTGTTACTATAGTAGATGTGCATACACCGAACACCAGGATGAGTGGCTAGACTCCACCACAATAATAATGGAGGACTTCAACACCCCACTTTTATCAACTGCACAGAAAATCAACAAACAACAGAGCTAATCTAACTATGGATCAACAGGACCTAATTCATATCTATAAACATTTCATCCCACAGCTCAACAAATTCAAAACACTGAACTAATACCATGTGTCTTTTCTGTCTACAGTGGAATGAAGCTGGTAATTAACAACTTAAACTCCAGAATATCTGCAAACACATGTAGACTGAACAACATGCTCCTGAGTGAGCAGCAGGTCATAGAAGAAATAAAAGGGAAATATAAAATTTCCCAGAAATGAATACAGATGACAATACAACAAGTCAAAACCTATGGTATACAGCAAGAGTAGTATTAACAAGGAAGATTACAACAATTGGTGCCTATATCAGGACATTAGAAAGGCATTAAATAAATGATCTAACAATGCATCTCAAGGACTTGGAAAAACAAACCCAAAGTTAGAGGGAGGAAAGAAAGAATTAAAATTAGAGAAGAAGTAATTAAAATACAGACCAAAAATACACAAAAAATCATTGAAATCAAGAGCTCTTTTTTAAAAAAAATTAAACAAAATTGATTTGCCACTGGCCTAACTAACCAAAAATAGAAAGCTCAAATTGATAAAATCAGAGATGAAAAAGGAAATGGATACCAATGGATACCACTGAAAATAAGAAGAGTCATCAATAATTACTTCAAATAATTCTATATACCAACAAACTGGAAAATCTAGAAGAAATAGAGAAATTTCTGGATGCACAGAATCTACCAAAATTGAGTCATGAAGACATAGTCAATAACCAATATGAAGATTGAATCAGTAATAAAGACCCTCCCAACAAAGAAAAGCCCAGGACTAGGTGGCTTCACTGCTCAATTCTACCAAACTTATAAAGATGAATAATTCCAATTCTCCTCAAGCTATTCAAAACAATTGAAAGGGAGGGAATCTCCCAAAATCCTTCTCTGAGGTCAGCATCACCTTAATTCCTAAACCAGAAAAGATACAACAAAGAAACAAAATATAGACCAATATTCCTGTTGAATATAGATATAAAAATCCTCAACAAAATACTAGGTAATCACATCCAACAACACATCAAAAAGATCATTGACTTGGATAAAGAGGGATTTATCCCTGGTGTACAGGGATGGCTTGACTTTTCCAAATCAATAAATACGATATAACACATTAACAAACTGAAGAATATAAACCATATTATTATCTCAATAGATGCAGAGAGAATTTGGTTAAATACAACCTGCTTTCATCATAAAAACCTTCAGCAAACTGAGTATAGAAGGAACATTCCCTAACACAGTCAAGGCAGTATGTGGCAAATTCATATTCAGCATCATGTTGAAAAAGCTAGAAGCATTTCTGCTAAGATCCAGAGCCAGACAAAGATGTTCACCTCTATCATTGCTATTCAGTACAGTTTTAGAAGTTTTAGTCAGAGTCACTGGGCCAAAAAAAAAAAAAAAAAATCAAAGGGATACAAATTGGAAAGGAGGAAGTCAAATTATCCCTGTCTGCAGATGACATGATACTATATTTAGGGAAATCAAAAGACTCCACTAAGAGAACTCATAAGAGTTTGGTAAAATGGCAGAATATAAAATCAACACACAGACAATGTTCACACAGACAATGGCATGGCCAAGCAAGAACTTGTAAGATCAGTCTCATTTTCAATAGCTACAAAAAATTTAAATACCTTGTATAAATTTGACCGAGGAGGTACAAGATCTCCATAATGGAAATTGCAAAACATTAAAGGAATAAATAAAAGAAGACACAAAAAGGTAGACTCTTCCATGTTCCTGAATTGGGAAAATCAATATCACTGAAATGTTTTACTACCCAAAGCAATTTACCAGATTCAGTGCAATCCCAATGAAACTACTCACATCTTCTCAGATGTATAAAAAATGCTAAAATTCATGTGGAAATACAAGAGACCTAGAATAACTAAAGCAATTTTAAACAGGAAAAACAAAGCCAGAAACATCACAATGCCATATTTCAAGACATAGGACAGGGCAGTTATAATCCAAACAGTCTAGTACTGGCACAAAAATAGATGTGTAGTCCAATAGAACAGAATAGAAAACCCAGAAACCAATCCATACATCTTACAACCAATTAATATTTGACAAAGGAGGCAAAAGCAATCCCTGGAGAAAGGACATTCTCTTCAACAAATGGTGCTGCAAAACTTGTGTTTCTGTGTGCAGAAATATGAAACAATACCCCTACCTTACACCTTATAAAAAATCCACTCAAAATGTATCAAGTATCTAAATCTATAACCTGATGCCTTCAAATTAGTGGTGAAGAACATTGCGGAGACTATGCAAGACATTGGCATAGGCAAAGACTTCTTGCAAAAGATCCCAGAATCACAGGCAATCAAAGCAAAAACAAATGGGATTACAACAAGCTAAGAAGCTTCCGTACTGCAAACACTCAACAAAGTGAAGAGGCAACTAATGGAATAGGAGAAAATATTTGCAACCTATGCAACTGATAAAGGTTTAATATCCAAAATCTATAAAGAACTTAAGAAATTCAACAACGACCAAACAATCCAGTTAAGAAATAGGCAAAGGATGATACAAGCATTTTTCAAAGGAGGAAATTCAAATGGTCAACAGACACATGAAAAAATGCTCGGGATCACTAGCAATCAGGTAAATGCAAATGAAAATCACAATAAGGTTTCACCTTACACCAGTTAGAATGGCTCTCATACAGAAATAAAAAAAAAAAAACAATAAATGCTGGCAAGAATTTCAGGGAAAAGGTGTCCTAATATATTGTGGTGGGAATGTCAACTAATACAGCCATTGTGGAAGACCGTATGAAAATTCCTCAGAAATCTGAAAATAGATCTGCAATGTGACAGAGCAATTCCACTGTTAGGATTTACCCCAATGAAATGAAATAGTTCTCTGTACCCCTAGGTTTATTGCAGCTGAATTCACAAATAGCTAATATGTAGAATTAAACTAGATGCCCATCAACTGGAATACTACTCAGCCATAAAAAGAATGAATTTTTCTTTTGTAACAAAATGCATGGAAATGGATACCATTATACTGAAAGAAATAAGTCAGTCTCAGAAAAACAAATATTTGCAGTAACAGAGTACAAAAATTGCAATAAAAAAGAGCAAAATTGACATTTTGAGATTTGAATACTATTTAGAGTCCTTGTCTCTACTGTTAGGACCAGTGTTCTTTTTTTCTTACTATTTGTTGAATGTTTTATTTAGTGGAGGATCAAGCATATGATTATAAAATAAACTGAAAGTATTCATTGTAAAAATTAAAAGAAAGAGTAAGAAAGGGAGGAGGAGGAGGGAGGATGAGTTTATGGGCAGGAGGGATAGTAGAGTGGGAAGTAGCACTATGCTCCTAGATCTATATAGAGAACATACATAAAATTTGTTCACTTTATATAAATAAAAATATATAAAAAGGAAACAAATTGGAAAAACATAGATTCCGATTGAAAATTAGTAGGAACATAAATCACATAATTTTTATAGACTGTGAGTCTACTTTTTTTCTAAGCAAGACAAGTGGTTTTACATCCGAATATGCTTTTCTTTCAAGTTTTCTATTATGGTTGACCAAGGAAAAATATTTGTCCTTCAAAGGATCCATCTGTAAGATGAGCCATCCAAGTGTCTCTTCGGACAAACTTTTGTAATTCGGCTTTTTATTCTTCCTGCTCACTGTTACCCGTCTCTTCTGCTGCCACCCTAATTCAAGACATCATCTGGGGCCTGGACAGTGATCTACTAACTGGTTTCTTCTCAGGCATTCTGTCTTGTTTCCTTCCATTATTTCCACTGTAGAAAGATCGAACTATTAAAAAATGCAAGAAGATGAATTTATTTAATGTCTTTAGGAAGTATTTCTTGCTCTGAATGAAGTGTTACATCTTCCCTGTGAGACACAAGGCCTCTTGTAGTTAGTCTTTGCCTGTTTCTCCTAATACAACTCCCTCTGCCCTTATTTCATGGGGCAAGGCAAATGGCCACTGGAGACATTTGCAGTGTGGTTTTCTCTTTCTGGAATACTTTTTTCCTTCTTTCTCCTTTACCTAATTAGTACTTACTGCTATACTGAATGTCTGTGTTCCCTCAGAATTCAAAGATGAAGACAAAATAATAAGACAGTAGTCTATGAACCAGGTCTTTATCAGACATCAAATCTGCAGACACATAGGACATCCCAGTTCTCAAAACTGTGACAAATAGTTGTTGTTGGTATAGCAGCCTGAACAGACTGAGAAGTTTTTCTTCAGATCTAAGCTTAAGTCACTTCTGAGGACATAGTGCTACTTAAGGCATACTCTGACCTCAGAATAAGCCCTGAAGGCATTCTGGTCTGGCTTAAAAGCCCAGGGAAGCATTTCAGGTATGGAAAGCCAAGGCACTATAGCAAAAATTGTCCTATGTGAAGGACCTCCGTGGATGAGGCCCCTTGGAAAGAAGTGGCCATCAAAGAAAGATATATTTTTCTCTGAAGGGAGTAGAGAACGTCCACTTTGCTTATGGCCTTGTAAAAATACTGAAGGAGTTTGTGGATCCAAAAGTCTAGGCAACTCATGTCAAGAGCCTCGGGTGATCATTGACATCATACATAAGAGTGTTAATTGTTAAATTAACAACAGGAGTCACTTTGCAGTAACTTCCCATGCAGGACCTCTATCCCCAAATAGTTGTATTATGAGACTTTCATAGTAAAATTGATCTCAAAGAATTATTTTGTTTTAGCATATTAAGTGGAGGATATTCTTATATGTCATAAGTGGTAATTAACTCTAAGTGCTCGCAAAAGATGTATCGTTCTTAGGTTCTTCTTTAAAGATAATTAAGTTCTTTCCCCTGCTGCCCCACTCTGCCAAAAAAAGCAAAATTGTCTTCAAGATGCAATGACTTTGAACATCCCCAGTTTGGACTGTTGGGAAGAGATTGCTGTTTGTTTTCTTTTTCTTTCTCATACAGAGTGTTGAACTTTTTGTCTAGAATAGAGTTAATCTTTTGTGTTTAAAATTAAATGAAAATAGATCTTAGTAAAAAACAAGACTGGGAACAGGTGAGAAGGAGGACGAGAGGTGGGAGTGTGGGTGGGAGGGTAAGTGGGAAGATTTACACAGTATATATCTTTCTATCTCTGGCTTTTTTCATTTGATGTAGCATCTTATATTTCTATCTAAATTTTCTAAAAATTACAGGATTTCATCCTTTTTTATGGCTAAATATATTCTATTATGTATATACACCATTTTTCTTTAGCCCTTCATCTGTTAGTGAGTACCACAGTGGATTCCATATGTTTACTATTGTGAATATGTTCCAATAGAAAAAAAGGTATGAGTATCTCTTGGATAAGCTGGTCCCATTTCCTTTGGTTGTAGATCCAGAAGTGCAGAAGTGGGATACCAGTGGGAAGAACTACTATGTTCCTAAAGTTTTTATGAAATACATACAAATAAATAAAAAAAATAAAGACAATGAAAAAAAGGTCACTTCTTTGGTGCAAAGTTGTCTAATTCTCAATTGTGAGTCAATGTCTAGATGATGAGAATTCTGTTTCCAACCTTCACAGTTACAATAAATTTTTAAGTATGCTTTCATTAATACAGTATTTGAATAAAGTATCTGTCTCCCTCAGGTATTGTAAATTCTATGAAAACAGCCTTGTCACCTGGTTTGTTAGTTTACTTATTTTAAATTTGGGGCCAATTTTTATTGATTTTTATGTACATTTCAGGATATGTATTACACTGAATATTAAAAGGAGGTTAGACTATAGGCCTGTGCTACTTAATATAGTAACCACTGTCCACATTTGAGCACTTAAAAACAATTTTAATATTCCATAAGTTTTATGCATTTTATTAATATGTGATGATTATACACATATTTAATGCATCATGTGATATTTCAAGATATTTATATGTATGTACTGGTCGAATAACAATAATTAATATTTTCATCTCCTTATCACTTCTCTGTGTTCCTCTCTTCTATTTTTTTAAAAAAAATTTTTGTGGAACACTATAAGTTATTCCGTCCTTTTAATTATATTTTGTACCTCTCTCACTACTTTTGCAGTAGTGAGTTTCTTTTGTACCCTCTCACTACTCTCTTTCACCCTTCCCAATCTTCAGTAATCACTATGTTACCTTTAGATGAACTCTATCAGTTATTTCCACATATGAGAGAGAATACACAGTATACATCTTTCTATTTCTGGCTTGTTTCTTTTAATGTAACATCTTCTATTTCTATCTAATTTTTCTAAAAATTACAGGATTTCATCCTTCTTAATGGCTAAATATATTCTATTATGTATATACACCATGTTTTCTTTAGTTAGTGAGTACCACAGTGTATTCCATATTTTTACTATTGTGAATATGTTCCAATAGAAAAGATAAGCTGATCCCATTTTCTTTGGTTGTAGATCCAGAAGTACAGAAGCAGGATAGCTGGATAATACGGTAGAGGTATTTTCAGGTATTTTTTTGAGAAACTTCAATACCATTTTATGAATGGGTGTATTAATTTATATGCCCACCAAATGTGCATGAGGATCTTCAAAAGGTTAGATAAAAATGGAATTAAAAGATAAATTCATTTTGGTACAAAAATTTTTGAAATCTATACATATGAAGAGTCTTCAAAAATTTCAAGAACCTGTATAATGAGAAAAATAGCTATGCATGGTTTTAAAAATACTTTTGCACCAAAATAAACTTATTATTCTATTGCATTTTTCCATGAACATTGTGATGTACTATCATGTAAGAGTTTCCTTTTGCCCATATCCTCACCAACATTTATATTTTTTTGTGTTTTAATAATAGCCAGTCTAAAAGGTCAGATAATCCTTTATTGTGGCTTTGATTTGCATTTCACTGATGACTAATGATATTGAGCATTTTTCATATATTTGTTGACCATTTGTGTATCTTCTTTTCAGAAATATCTGTTCAAATCATTTGCTCATTTTAATTATAATTTTTGGCAATTTTTGTTAAGTTTTTGTGAGTTCCTTATATAATCTAGGTATTAACTGTTTATCAAATGATTAGATTGCAAATATATTTTTCCCATTCTGTAAATTGTTGGCAATTCATTTAGGATGCAGAATATTCTTACTTTTGAAATAATACCACTTGTCTATATTTTAATTCCCTGTGCTTTTGAGGTCCCATCCACAAAACCATTGCCTATATTGATGTCTTAAATTTTTTCCTCTGATTTCTTTTAGTGGTCTCATAGTTTCAGTTCTTACATTTAGGTCTTTTATTCATTAAACTTTGATTTTTTATAAATTCAGAGATGGGAGGGTTCAATCTTTTGGATTTCAATCTAGTTATTTCAGCATCATTTATTGAAGATGATGTCCCATCTTTATTGCATGTTTTTTGACATCTTTTTCAATAAACAGTTGCCTGTAGAAGCATGGGTTTATTTTTTAGAAATGTATTTCTGGTCTATGAGTCTACTTTCATGCCAGTACACTTTTAATTATTTTAACCCTGTAGTGTGTCTTTAAAGTCTGCATTTTATGCCTCAGTTCTGTTTTTGTTCAGCGTAGCTTCAGTTATTTGCAGTCTTTCATATTCCATGAGAATCCTAGGTTTGCTTTTTCAGGTTATGTGAAGAGTGTCATTTATACTTCCAGTTGGAGTTGCATTGATTCTGGAAACTGCTTTGGGTAGCACAAAATTTTAGCAGCATTAATTCTTCCATCAATGAACATGAGAGGTATTTCAATTTTTTGGTGTGTCTTCTTCAATTTCTTTCATTAGTATCTTGAAATTGTTACTCTAGAGGTTTCTCATCACTATGGCTAAATTTATTGCTGGATATTTAATGCTTTTCACAGGTATTGTGGATGAGAAGTTTGTTATTGATATATAAAATGCTATTTTTGTGTGTTGATTTTGTATCTTGGAACTTTACTGATTTTTGTTGTGTTTGTTCTAATAGTCTTTTGGTAGAGTCTTTAGGTTTTTCTATATAGAGGATCATATCATATACAAACAAGAATGATTTTACTTTCTCATTTCCTATTCATATGCTTGTATTTCCTTTTCTTATCTAATCATTGTGGCTGAAATCTCTGGTACTATGTTAAGGAAGAGTGATGAAAGTAGACATCTTTGTCTTTTTCCAGATCTTAGAAGAAATGCTTTGAGCTTCACCCCATTCAGTATTATGTTGACTGTGGCTTGTCATGCATGCCCTTTAATATGCTGAGTGGCTTCTATACCTAATTTGTTAAGTTTTTGTTGAATTTTACAAACTGTTTTCAATACACATGTCTTTTATCCTTCATTCTGTGGATGTGATTTGACTTGCAAGGATTTTGTTGAGGTGGTTTGCACCTATGTTCATCAGGAGTTCAGGTCTACAGTTTCCTTTTTCTGTTGTGTTCTTAAATGTTTCGGTATCAGGGTATTACTGATCTCAAAGAAAAAAATTTGAAAGAGTTTTTTCCTTTCAATTTCTTGGACTAGTTTGAGAACTGGTGTTAGTACTTCTTTAAAAATTTGGTGGAATCCAGCAGTGACACCATCTTACTAGGCTTTTTGTTGTTCTTGTTACGAATCAGGGAGGGAGTCTATTACTGATTTAGTCTCATTGTTTGTTATTCATGCATCTATATTCCTGGTTCAAGTTTCATAGGTTGTATATGAATTTTGGGTCCACAATGCTGTGCAATTCTAGGTTTTGCAATTTTTTGGTGTATAATTTTCCATAATAGTCCCTATAGATGCTTGTATTTCTGTGGTATCAGTTGTGTTTTGCTTTTCATTTCTGAGTTTACTTATTTGAGTCTTCTTTTTTTTTCTTGATTAATCTTGATTTATCTTTTCAAAAACCAACTGTTCCATTTTGCTGAGCTTTCAGCTTTTAGTCTTTCATTTACTTCTGCTTGATCTTTGTTATTTGTTTCAATCTAATAATATGGCGTTTGATATTCTCATTTCTAGGACTTTGACATACATCAACATGTTGTTTATTTAAACTTTTTTGCACTTTAAAGTTCCATCTATTGTGATTTGGCTATATCCCCTAAATTTTGATATATTATGCTTCCATTTTAGTTTAAGAAATTAATTTTCCTTCTTAGTTTTTCAATGATCTCCTGTTTGTTTAACAGCATGTTATTCAGTGTATAACATTTGTATAATTTCTGAATTTTCTTTGTTGTTCATTTCTAGTTTTATTCCATTATGTACAGAAAACATTATGATATGATTCTGATGCTTTTAAATTTGTTGAAAATAGTTTTATGGTCCAATAAGTGACCTAGCCTTAAGAATTTTCCATGTGTCAATAAGAAATATTTCCTTCCTAGGTGAGTCTGATGCTAGTGTAATTATGATACTACTCCTGTAGAGTGAATAGTGATGATAGTGTATTTGCTAAAGTAACAGCGATCTTTATGGTGGTCTCCACCTATTTCAAGGTCATGCTTCTGGACTCCAGGAGAGAGAAACTGAGTCTAGGCCTAGTGCAATTGAAGTGTAATTAGAGACAGAAAAGAGTGACTGTAGGAGATGAGACAGATAACCAGAGTCAGAATCATAAATGCAGTAAGTATTGACAAAGAATGCCTATTTTCTAAAATCCATATTTTTTCTTTAACCAGAGAAAATTCAACCTAGATTTATGATGACAATCCTTTGCATCCGTTTGTAGTTTACAACTACTTTGATATACTGTGGTCATTCTGTTGGTCTTCAAGGCAACCAGCAGGTGCCCCATCCTCATTTTCACACAGAGCCTGGACCAAAGTTGCACAGGATTAGAGAAAGAGCCAAAAGTAGGAGGCTAGGTTGTTAGTTATACCTTATCTTCTTTCAAGGTGACAAACAGATACGCTGAAAATAAATTTTAAAGTAAAAATATAAACATGTAAAGAACAGCTTTGCCACTTATACGGGAGAACTGTATTTATCTGGAAAATAACATTGAGTTGAAACTCTTTATTCTTGATCACACAAGGTTAACAATTCTATATAAACCTGTAGTTGGAAGGGCTGTTAAAGGGCACTCAGTCTACTACTCTCACTGAAGAAATGAGGACCTGAAAACTCAGAGGAGGTATCCTTTGATTAGGGCTTCTTATACCAGCAAATCTGACCAAATGTTGGAAACAGGGTTTTTTTTTTTATTAAAATTAAGAACTAGTCATTTATTTCATTTGAAAGGCAAAGAGACACAAAAAGACAGACATAACTCCCACTTTGTCTCCAAATGCCCACCTCTGCTTGGGCCATATATGGCAGGCTGAAGCCAGGAGCCAGGAACTCAATCCAGGTTTTTCACAGTGTGGTAGTGAAATCACCTGAGCCATTTCCTGCTGCCTCTCAGGGTACATGTTAGTAGGAAGCAGAAACTAGAATCCAGCCCAGACTTGAATGCAGGCACTCCAACATGAGATGTGGGTTTCCCAAGTTGTGTGTCTTAACCTTTAGGCCATCTGCCCCCAAACTTACCAAAGACATGATTAAGAGAAAAAAAATCTCTGGTTACATATATTATAACATATTATATATATGCAAGGATATATATCCAGAAAAATAAAGAACACTTACAAATAAGTACAACTTGATTTTTTAAAGGTGAAAAAGATTTGAAAAGTTGCTTCACAGAAAAAGAACATCCAAAGGATCAATAACCACAGGAACGATGTTAAACCTCACCAATTATAAGGGAAATAAATACCACTGTGATTTGCCACTACATACCTATCATAAAGACCACAATTTTAAAAATAAGTAATGCCAAGAATTGGCAAGAATATACAACTGGTACTGGCCTCCATTGCTGGCACTATGATAAACTGGCACCATTACTTTGGAAAATTGGCAGTGCCACTTAATGTTGACTGGACACTACCCAGTGAAGTAACACTTCTACTGAGGAAAATATCCAAACAAAATATGCATATATATTTTTGTATATATATATATATATATATATATATATATATAGAAAGGCATGTAGAAGAGTCTTAACGGGGTAATGGTCAACCATATAAAAAAGCAGTGAATGATTTATATTATGTACATTCTCACATTAAAATACCTATAGATCAATGAATATGCATACTTAGAACAACAAGGATAAGCATAATCATATCATACAAACACAGTGTTGAGGGAAAGAACTCAGACATAAAAGGAGATAAAATGAAAGGTTGGTGCTACAAATAGGATAGGGCTTAAAGTGTAGTGGGAGAGTCTAATAAGCACCAGTGGGGAATCAAGTGAGGCTGATGGAGCCTCAATTTTTTTTAAGGTTTTATTTAATGAATATAAATTTTCAAAGTACAGCTTACGGATTAAAATGGCTTCCCCCCCACATAACTTCATCCCCACCCGCAACCCTCCCCTTTCCCGCTCCCTCTCCCCTTCCATTCACATCAAGATTCATTTTCAATTCTCTTTATATACAGAAGATCAGTTTAGTATATATTAAGTATAGATTTCAACAGTTTGCCCTCACATAGCAACACAAAGTGAAAAATAGCATTGTTTGAGTCTAGCAAAGTTGTTGATTTTTGTATGTTGATTTTACATCCTGACACTTTACCAAGTGCTTATGACTTTCAATAGTCTCTCAATGCTGTCTTTTAGACTCCCTATATATAGAATCATGTCATCTGCAAATAGAGATAGTTTGACTCTCTCCTTTACAATTTGTATCACTTTGATTTTTTTTCTTGCTAATGGATCTGGCTAAAACTTCCAGGACTATATTAAAACAGCAATGGTGAAAGTGGGTATCCTTATCTGGTTCCTGATCTTAGGGGAAATGCTTCCAGCTTTTCCCCATTCAATAAGATGCTGGACGTAGGTTTGTCATAAATTGCCTGAATTGTGTTGAGGAATGTTCCTTGTATACCCAATTTGCTGAAGGTTTTCATCATGAAAGAATGTTGTATTTTATCAAATTCTTTCTCTGCATATATTGAGATAATCAAATGTTTTTCGTCTGTGATTTGTGAATGTTGAACCATCCATGTATACCAGGGATAAATCCCACTTGGTCTGGGTAAATGATCTTTCAGATGTGTTAAGGTATTTTCACATCTATGTTCATCAGAGATATCACAATATAGTTCCATTTCTCTGTTGTATCTTTTTCTCATTTAGAGATTAAGGTGATTCAGGCTTCATAGAAAGTTTGTCAGGATTCCCTTCCTTTCAATTATTTTAAATGTCTTGAGGAGAATTGAAATTAATTCTTCTTTAAATGTCTGATAGAATTCAACAGTGAAGCTGCCTGATCCTGGGCTTTTCTTTGTTGGGAGATTTTTTTTGACAGGCAGAGCTAGACCGTAGAGATAGAGAGACAGATGTTAGAAGAATTATTTTTTTAACTTTTATTTAATGAATATAAATTTCCAAAGGACAGCTTATGGATTACAATGGCTTACCGCACATAAATTCCCTCTGACCAGCAGCCCTCCCCTCTCCCACTCCCTTTCCATTCACATCAAGATTCATTTTCACTTATCTTTATATACAGAAGATCAATTTAGCATATATTAAGTAAAGCTTTCAACAGTTTGTTCCCACACAGAACATAAAGTGCAAAATACTGTTTGAGTACTAGTTATAGCATTAATTCACATTGGACAACACATTAAGGACAGAGATCCTACGTGAGGAGTCAGGGCATAGTGATTCTTGTTGTTGACTTAACAATTTGACGCTCTTGTTTATGAGGTCAGTAATCACCTTAGGCTCTTGTGTCATGAGTTGCCAAGACTACGGAAGCCTTTTCAGTTCATCAACTCCAATATTATTTAGACAAGGTCATAGTCAAAGTAGAAGTTCTCTCCTCCCTTCAGAGAAAGGTACCTCCTTCATTGAGACCCATTCTTTCCACTGGGATCTCACTTGCAGAGAACTTTCATATAGGCATTTTTTTCAGAGTGTCTTGGCTTTCCATTCCTAAAATACTCTCATGGGCTCTTCAGCCAGATCCGAATGAATAAAAGGCTGATTCTGAGGCCAGAGTGCTATTTAGGACATCTGCCATTCTATGAGTCTGCTGTGTATCCCACTTCCCATGATGGATCGTTCTCTCCCTTTTTAATTCTATCAGTTAGTATTAGCAGACACTAGTCTTGTTTATGTGATCCCTTTGACTGTTAGACCTATCAGTGTGATCAATTATAAACTGAAATTGATCACTTTTACTGGTGAGATGGCATTGGTAAATGCAATCTTCATGGGATTGAATTGGAATCCCCTGGCACATTTCTAACTCCATCATTTGGGGCAAGTCTGATTGAGCATGAATCAAATTGTACATCTCCTCCCTCTATTATTCCCACTCTTTAATTTAACAGGGATCATTTTTCAGTTAAATTTAAACACCTAAGAATAAATGTGTGTTAATTGCAGAGTTCAACCAATAGTGTTAACTAGCCCAAAAAAAAGGGATAAAGTATTACATTGTACATCAGCAATCAGGGCAAGGGCTGATCAAGTCACTGTTTCTCACAGTGTCCCTTTCACTTCAACAGGTTTCCTTTTTGGTGCTCGGTTAGTTGTCACCGATCATGGAGAACATATGATTTTTTCCCTTTGGGACTGGCTTAATTCACTCAGCATGATGTTTTCCAGATACCTCTATTTTGCTAGAAATGACCGGATTTCATTGTTTTTGACTGCTGTATAGTATTCTATAGAGTACATGTCCCATAATTTCTTTATCCAGTCTAGTGTTGATGGGCATTTAAGTTGGTTCCAGGTCTGAGCTATTGTGAATTGAGCTGCAAGAAATATTAAGGTGCAGACAGCTTTTTTTTTGTTTGGGAATTTAATTTCCTTGGGTAAATTCCAAGGAGTGGGATGGCTGGGTTGTAAGGTAGGGATATATTCAGGTTTCTGAGGAATCTCCAGACTGCCTTCCATAGTGGCTTTACCAGTTTGCATTCCCACCAACAGTGGGTTAGTGTCCCTTTTTCCCCACATCTTCGCCAGCATCTGTTGTTGGTAGATTTCTGCATGTGAGCCATTCTAACCAGGGTGAGGTGAAATATCATTGTGGTTTTTATTTACATTTCCCTGATTGCTAATGCTCTTGAACATTTTTTCATGTCTGTTGGCCATTTGGATTTTTATTTTGAAACATGTCTATTGAGGTCCTTGGCCCATCTCTTAAGTGGGTTGTTTGTTTTGTTGTTGTGGAGTTTCATGATCTCTTTGTAGACTCTGATTATTAATCCTTTATCTGTAGCATAGTTTGCAAATATTTTTTCCCATTCTGTCGGTTGCCTTTTCACTCTCCTGTTACTTTTGCAGTACAGAAACTTCTCAATTTCATGCAATCCCATAAGTTAATTTTGGTTTTGACTACCCGCACCTCCAAGGACTTTTCCAGGAAGTCTTCGCTGGTCCCGATATCTTGCAGGGTTTCTCCAATGTTCTCTACTGATTTGATGGTGTCAGGTTGTAGATTTAGATCTTTAATCCATGTTGAGTGAATTTTTGTGCAAGGTGTAAGGTAGGGGTCTTGCTTCATGCTTCTACACATGGAAATCCAGTTTTCCCAGCACCATTTATTGAATAGACTGTCCTTGCTCCAGGAAATGGTTTTAGATCCTTGATCAAATATAAGTTGCATGTAGATGTTTGGATTGATTTCTGGTGTTTCCATTCTGTTCTATTGATCTATCCATCTGTTTCTGTACCAGTGCCATGCTGTTTTGATAACAACTGCCCTGTAGTATGTCCTGAAATCTGGTATTGTGATGCCTCCGGCTTTGTTTTTGTTGTACAGGATTGCTTTAGCTATTCGAGGTCTCCTGCGTCTCCATATGAATTTCAGCATCATTTTTTCCAACTCTGTGAAGAAGTCTTTGGTATCTTGATTGGTATCACATTGAATCTATAAATGAATTTTGGGAGAATGGACATTTTGATGATGTTGATTCTTCCAATCCCTGAGCATGGAAGATTTTTCCATTTTTTGGTATCCTCTTCTATTTCTTTCTTTAAGGCTTTGTAATTCTCACTATAGAGATCTTTAACATCCTTGGTTAAGTTTATTCCAAGATATTTAATTATTTTTGTGGCTATTGTGAATGGGATTGATCTTTGAAGTTCTTCGTCAGCCATGGCATTGCCTGTGTGTACAAAGGCTATTGATTTTTGTGCATTTATTTTGTATCCTGCTACTTTTCCAAACTCTTCTATGAGTTCTTAGTAGAGTTCTTTGGGTCCCCTAAATAAAGAATCATATCATCTGCTAAGAGGGATAATTGGACTACTTCCTTCCCAATTTGTATTCTTTTAATTTCTTTTTCTTGCCTGATGGCTCTGGCTAAAACTTCCAGAACTATATTGAATAGCAGTGGTGAGGGTGGGTATCCCTGTCTGGTACCAGATCTCAGTGGAAATGCTTCCAACTTTTCCCCATTCAATGGGATGCTGGCCATGGGTTTTTCATACATTGCTTTGATTATATTGAGGAATGTTCCTTCTATACCCAATTTCCTTAGCGTTTTCATCATGAAAGGGAGTTGTATTTCATCAGATGCTTTCTCTCCATCTAGTGAGATAATCATATGGCTTTTCTTCTGCAGACTGTTCATGTGGTGTATCACATTGATTTTCAAATGTTGAACCATCCCTCCATACCAGGGATAAATCATAACTGTTCTGGGTGGGATGATCTTTCTGATGTGTTGTTGTTTTCTATTGGCCAGAATTTTATTTAAGATTTTTGCGTCTATGTTCATCAGGGATATTGGTCTGTAATTTTCTTTCAATGCTGCATCTTTCTCTGGATTAGGGATTAAGGTGATGCTTGCTTCATAGAAACAATTGGGAGGATTCCCTCTTTTTTGTTTGTTCTGAATAGTTTGAGAAGAAATGGAGTTAGTTCTTCTTTAAATGTCTGGTAGAATTCAGCAGTGAATCCATCCAGTCCTGGACATTTCTTTGTTGGGAGGGCCTTTATTACTGTTTTAATTTCTGTCTCAGTTATGGGTCTATTTAGGTTTTCTATGTGTTCCTGGTTCAATTTAGGAAGGTTTATGTGTCCAGGAATCTATCCATTTCTGACAGATTTCCCATTTTGATGGCATACAAGTCCTTGTAGTGATTTCTGATGATTCTTTTTATTTCTGTGGTGTCTCTTGTTATGTTTCCTTTTTCGTGTCTGATTTTATTGATTTGGGTCTTTTCTCTTCTTTTTTTAGTTAGTTGAGGCAATGGTGTGTCGATTTTATTCATTTTTTCAAAAAACCAGCTCTTTGCTTGGCTGATTTTTTGCAATGTTTTTTTGGATTCAATCTTATTGATTTTTTCTCTGATTTTAATTATTTCTCTTCTCCTTCTAGATTTGGGTCTGGTTGGCTGCAGTTTTTCTAGATCCTTGAGATGCACTGAAAGCTCATTTATTTGATGCCTTTCCAATCTCTTGATGTAGGCACCTATTTATATAAACTTTCCTCTCAACACTGCTTTTACTGTATCCCATAAATTTTGATATGTTGTGTTGTTATCCTCATTTACTTCCAGAATGTTTTTGATTTTTTTTTTATATTTTCTATGACCCAGTGTTCATTCAGGAGCATGTTGTTCAGTTTCCATGTGTTTGCATATGCTCTAGGGATTCCTGAGTTGCTAATTTCCACCTTTATTCCACTGTGGTCTGAGAGGCTGCATGGTGCAATTCTAATTCTTTTAAATTTGCTGATACTTGCTTTATGGGCTAGTATGTGCTCAATCCTAGAGAAGATTCCATGCGCTGCTGAGAAGAATGTAAAATTTTTAGATGTAGGATTGAAAGTTCTGTAAATATCTGTCAGGTCCATTTTGTCAAAAGTGTCAATTAGCTCGGCTGTTTCTTTGTTGATCTGTCTGGATGTTCTGTCTATTTCTGAGAGTGGGGTATTGAACTCCCCCAGTACTATTGTATTGGAATCTAAGTCTCCCTTTAGGTCCCATAGCATATCTTTTAAATAAACTGGTGCCCTGTAGTTAGGTGCATATACATTTATAATAGTTATATCTTACTGCTGAATTGAACCCTTAATCATTATATAGTGCCTCTCTTTGTCTTTTAACAGTTTTTGTGTTAAAGTTTATTTGCTCTGATATTAATATAGCGAAACCTGCTTTTTTGGTTTCTGTTGACATGGAATATATTTTTCCAGCCTTTCACTTTCAGTCTGTATAGATCTTTGTTAGAGAGATGTGTTTCTTGTAAGGAGCAAATAGATGGGTTTTGCTCTTTAACCAAATCAGCCAATTGGTGTCTTTTGACAGGACAGCTCAGACCATTCACGTTCAATGTGACTATTGATAGGTAGTGGCTTTGCCCTGCCATTTTCCCAAACATATTTTCTAGTATATGCTTTGAGTTTCCTATGAACTTTTACTAGTAGGTTTTCTTCCTTTACCTTCTTTCATATTGATGGCCGTGTTTCTGTGTTTCTTAGTGTAACACATCTTTAAGCATCTTTTGCAGGGCTGGATGAGTGGTAACAAATTCTTTCAATTTCTGTTTGCTATGAAAGGTCTTTATTTCACCTTCATTCACAAATGTGGGCTTTGCAGGATATAATATTCTGGGCTGGCAGTTTTTCTCTCTTAGCACCTGGGCTATGTCTCGCCATTCCCTCCTAGCCTATAGGGTTTCTGATGAGAAGTCTGCTGTGAGTCTAATTGGAGATCCACTGAAAGTAATCTGCCGTTTCTCTCTTGCACATTTTAGAATCTTTTCTTTATGTTTCACTGTGGTGAGTTTAATTACAACGTGTCGTGGTGAAGATCTCTTTCAGTCATGTTTATGAGGGGTTCTATGAGCTTCCTGTACTAGGATGTCTCTGTCCTTCTCCAAACCTGGAAAGTTCTCTGCTAGTATCTCACTAAAAGGGCCTTCTAATCCTTTCTCTCTCTCCACGCCTTCAGGAATTCCTAGAACCCGAATGTTGGGTTTTTTAATAGTATCCTGTAGATTCCCAACAATATTTTTTAGATTTCTCATTTCCTCTTCTTTTCTTTGGTTTGACTGTATACTTTCCTGTGCTCTGTCTTCTAAGTCCAATATTCTCTCTTCTGCTCCACTGACTCTGTTTTTAAGATTCTCTAATTTGTTTGTCATTTGATCTACTGAGTTCTTCATTTCATTTTGATTTCTCTTCACTATCACACTTTCCTGTTCTACTCGTTTCTGCATTTCTTTGGTTCCTCCTTAATATTTCATTTTCACGAGAGAGATTTTCTATCCTGTCCAGTAAGGATTTCTGTAGTTCAAGAATTTGCTTTTGAAAACTTCTAAATGTTCTTATCATAAATTTTTTGAAATCCGTATCTTGCATTTCTTCTATCTCGTCATCTTCATAATCTTGGCTTGGGGTGTTTCGTTCATTTGGGGGCATCATAATGTGCTTGCAGTTCTTGTTCCCTCAGTTTTTGTGTTTATTGCTTGGCATTTTGGAGGAATTCTTTTAATTCTTCTTCCCTTACTGTGTTTTTTTTTTTCTTGTTATACTATGACTGTGTTAAGTGGGCTGTCTTCTGTTGGAGGAGACTTGGAGGCTTGAGATGGGTGGAGCTAGAGAGCTCTGCTTAGTTCTTCAGGGTTAGGTATGGTAGATCTCTCTTTTTTATTTATTTATTTATTATTATTTTTTCCTCAGGAGGGAAGTAATACTGCACAGCTAAGCAGAATTGATGGTAGTTAGCTTCCAATCTCTGGCTTTTGTGTTTATAGCATTCATCTGCTTTTTTATTTTTCATAGACCACCCACAGAATCTGTCCTGTCTACAGTGTGGGTTCAATTTCTCCTGTTGTCTCCCTCCGGGTTGCCAAGGTAACCTAATTGTAGCATCTCTGGAGAATACTCACGTGACCTCCATGAGTTGTCTCACCCACCATCTCTTTTTTTTTTTTCCCCTGCCTCTGTTTATTAGTTCAACCCTTTCACTATATCTTAACCTCCTGGTATTTCATGCCCCCAGAGTCAGGTTTTTCTGTTAGACTGAGTCTGCGCTCAGCTCTGAGTTCACACAGAGCCCTGATGCCGCGCACAGCTCTGACATCAAGCATACCTGAGGACGCACACCTTTTACGTATATCCAGAATGGCGCCTGCACTTTGTCTCTTGCTCGCCTTTGCAAGGTGGTCGGAGAGAGAAACCCATTCGCACTGGTCCCCTCCACCCTTTTTCTTCTTTTCTCTCCTGAAGTTAGTCTGGTGATCTCTCCCTCCACCCCGCAGGGCTTCAGGGCTAGTTCCTTCTCTGTCTGCTGCTTCCCCAGCTAGCGTCTCGGGTTACAGAACTCACCTCCCCTTCCAGCGTGGATGTGTAGACTCGAGCCGTGAGTGTCCTTGTTCTCCCCGCAGGGTGTCTGTGTCAGCTCCACTAGATCAGGAGGAGTTTCCTCTGCATTTTTCTCCTGGGCCTTTCCCTGTATTTACTGTAATTCCTCTTTTATCAACCTATCTTTTCCTGGACTATCAATGCACGTCCTCCCTATTCTGCCATCTTGGCTCCGCCCCCTAGGCACACAGTTTTGATTGGGGGTTGGCTACATATTTTGTTTCATTATGTTGAGCCAATCCATAAAATATATATGCATCATTCCATATGTCTGTGCTACTTCCACTGATAGTTTAACTTAAATAGTGTAGAGAAATATTCTTTTTTTTCCTATTTAGAGTAGTAGTCTTGTATTTTTTAAAAAAAACTTATTTAGTAAATATAAATTTCCAAAGTAAAGTTTATGGATTACAATGGCTTCCCACACGCCCCCCATAATATCCCTCGCACTCGCACCCCTCCCATCTCCCGCTCCCTCTCCCAATCCATTAACATCAAGATTCATTTTCAATTATCTTTATATACAGAAGATTGATTTAGTATATATTAAGTAAAGATTTCAACAGTTTGCACCCACACAGAAACACAAAGTGTAAAAATACTGTTTCAGTACTAGTTATAGCATTACTTCATATTGGACAACACATTAAGGACAGATCTCACATGAGACGTAAATACACAGTGACTCCTGTTGTTGACTTAACAATTTGACACTCTTGTTTATGGCATGAGTAATCTCCCTAGGCTCTAGTCATGAGTTGCCGAGGCTATGGAAGCCTTTTGAGTTCTCCAACTTTGATCTTATTCTGACAGGGTCATAGTTAAAGTGGAAGTTCTCTCCTGCCTTCAGAGAAAGCTACCTCCTTCTTTGATGGCCCCATTCTTTCCACTGGGATCTCACTCACAGAGATCTTTCATTTAGGTCATTTTTTTTCCCAGAGTGTCTTGGCTTTCCATGCCTAAAATACTCTCATGGGCTCTTCATCCAGATCTGAATGCCTTAAGGGCTGATTCTGAGGCCAGAGTGCTATTTAGGACATCTGCCATTCTATGAGTCTGCTGTGTATCCTGCTTCCCATGTTGGATCGTTCTCTCCCTTTTTTATCCTATCAGTTAGTATTAGCAGACACTAGTCTTGTTTATGTGATCCCTTTGACTCTTAATCTTATCAGCGTGATCAGTTGTGAACTGAAATTGATCACTTGGACTAGTGAGATGGCCTTGGTACATGCCACCTTAATGGGATTGTATTGGAATCCCCTGGCATGTTTCTAACTCCACCATTTGTGGCAAGTCCAATTGAGCATGTCCCAAATTGTACATCTCCTCCCTTTCTTATTCCCACTCTTATATTTAACAGGGATCACTTTTCAGTTAAAATTTGAACACCTAAGAATAATTGTGTGTTAATTACAGAGTTCAATCAGTAGTACTAGAACAAAAAAATACTAAAATGGATAAAGTATTACATTGTACATCAACAGTCAGGACAAGGGCTGATCAAGTCACTGTTTCTCATAGTGTCCATTTCACTTCAACAGGAAAATAGGTATCTTACATAAACTATTGTCCCTGAATTATGAATTATTTGAAAAATAATAGAATATAATGTTTTTATTGATTTATATTAGTTTGACATGTTAAAATTTTACCTTTAAATTAAATTTGTAATGATGAAGTTCATGTTCTTTCCTAAATGAGTCATTTGTAATGACTAACTTAAACCTGACGTTTTTACTTAAAAAATACTTCCCCCTCCAAGAAAGTTTTTCCCCTTAAGAGCTAAGACATGATGTTTGTAAATGAAAACTGAAGTTATTTTCCTTTAGCTTTTTTTAAAAAGTATAACAGCTTTATACTTTGTTATTGTGGTAACGGACCGAAAATTACATGCAATTATTCTGGTATATCTTTTACCAGTTCGTATTAACCATCTGAGCTACCTTCTTGAGATTCTTTGCTGTTTTGAGCAGTAGGATTAATATGATGCTGTATGGATATAAAATGTATCAAAAAGACAGGATGTGGACCCTCAATAATTTCTTTTTTTTAATAATGCTTTTATTAAAGAATATAAATTTCAAAAATACAGCTTATAGATTACAATAATTTCTAGAACCCAAGCAAGTAATGTGCTAACATTTTTAATGAAGTGATAGAAAAAATATTCTGTGATATACTTAAGTACTGGCTAGCTTTTAATGTCTTTATACTTAAAAGTGATTTCTTTCGTGCACTGTGAAAGTTTTACATGTAGATTTTGTTTTGTTTTGTTTTATAAAGCTTTTATTTAAAAAATATAAATTTCCAAAGTACAGCTTATGGATTACAATGGCTTCCCCCCCCATAACTTCCCTTCCACCCGCAACCCTACTCTTTCCCGCTCCCTCTCCCCTTCCATTCACATCAAGATTCATTTTCAATTCTCTTTATATACAGAAGATCAGTGTAGTACATATTATGTGAAGATTTCAAAAGTTTGCTATCACATAGGGACACAAGTGAAAAACACTGTTGGAGTACTGGTTACAGTATTAATTTACAATATACAGCACATTAAGGACAGAGATCCTACATGATATTTTTTTTAAAAAAATTGATTAATTATCTATGCAATTTCCAATTTAACACCAAGTTTTTTTTAAATCATTTTCAATTATCTTTATATACAGAAGATCGATTCAGTATATACTAAGTAACGATTTCATCAGTTTGCATCCACACAGAAACACAAGATGTAAAAATACTGTTTCAGTACTAGTTATAGCATTACTTCATATTGGACAACACATTAAGGACAGATCCCACATGAGACGTAAATACACAGTAAATCCTGATGTTGACTTAACAATTTGACACTCTTGTTTATGGCATCAGTAATCTCCCTAGGCTCTAGTCATGAGTTGCCGAGGCTATGGAAGAAGCCTTTTGAGTTTGCCGACTTCGATCTTATTCTGACAGGGTCATAGTCAAAGTGAAAGTTCTCTCCTGCCTTCAGAGAAAGTTACCTCCTTCTTTGATGGCCCCATTCTTTCCACTGGGATCTCACTCACATAGATCTTTCAGTTAGGTCTTCTTCTTTTTTTTTTTTCCAGAGTGTCTTGGCTTTTCATGCCTAAATTATTCTCATGGGCTCTTGAGCCATATCTGAATGCCTTAAGGGCTGATTCTGAGGCCAGAGTGCTATTTAGGACATCTGCCATTCTATGAGTCTGCTGTGTATCCCGCTTCCCATGTTGGATCGTTCTCTCCCTTTTTTATTCAGACACTAGTCTTGTTTATGTGATCCCTTTGATCTCTTATTCCTATCATAATGATCAATTGTGAACAGAAATTGATCACAAGGACTAGTGAGATGGCCTTGGTACATTCCACCTTGATGGGATTGAATTGAAATCCCCTGGCACATTTCTAACTTCCCTTTGGGGCAAGTCCAATTGAGTGTGCCCCAAACTGTACATCTCCTAACTCTCTTATTCCCACTATTATATTTAACAGGAATAACTTGGTAACATTTGATTCTTTAGTTTTCTCTTTTGTGCTTCTACTTTTCTGCAGGATTTTATTCTATCACATGTTTTCACAGTGGCAATTATCTTTCTTTTGCTTTTAAATGAAGAATTCCTTTAAATATTATTCTTGGAAAGCCTTTATTTTTCTTTTATTTATGAAGGACCACATTCCTGTATATAGTACTGGTTGTTGGCTGTTTTTTAGTTTCATAGTTTGGACTATGCCATTAAATTTTTTCAGCCTTATAGGTTTATACTGTAAAATCTGGTGTTAGCCTAATGGATATTACCCTTAAATATGAGTTGCTGCTTCTCTCTCCATGCTTTTACAATTCTCAGTCTTTTACTTTTTAGTTTGTGCTATTCTGTAGTGAGAAATTTCTTAATCATGTCTATCTGGCATCCTATAGACCTCATATTCTCGGATGTCCATGTTTCCTCAAGATAGGGGATGTTCTTAGATACTTCATTGAATTTGTTTTCTATGCCTTTTTTCTTTTATTCACATCAGGGATTTCCCAGATTTGAACATCTGTTCACCATAATGGTGTTGGAGGCTGTCTTAGTTATCCTCCACACCCATCCTTTTTCTTTGGCCTGATAGAATTATTTCATAAGACCTGTCATTAAATTCAGCTGTTATTGTATTCTTCTTGGCTCATTCTGTTGTTGAGCATTCATTTGGATATTTTATTTGACCTATTGAGTTTTTCATGTATAAAGTTTCCCAGGGCCAGTTTCATGGCATAGGTGAAGTCATTATTTGTAACATCAATATTCCACATCAGAGCACCTATTTGAGTGGTAGCTGCTTTGCCTTAGATCCTGCTAATGTCCCTTGGAAAGCAGCAGAAGATAGTGGGAGTACCTAGGCCCCTACTCCAGTGTGGAAGGCCTAGATAGAGCTCCTAGCCATTGTGGCCATCTGGAGAGTGAGCCAACCAATAGAATCTCTCTCTCTTTCTCTCTCCATCTCTCTCTGTCTCTCCATGTATATGTGTCATTGTCTATTTCAATCTTTAAAAATCAAAATTTTTCTTTGGTTCTTTTCCAAGATCTCTATCTCTTTGCTGAAACTCTTATTCATATCATGAATTATTATTATAATTTCATTAAACTGCCTATCTGAATTCTCTTCTACCTCATTGAGTTTCTTTGTAATCATTCTTTTGAATTGCTTATTATGCCTATGTCAAGATCTGTTGTTAAAGAGTTATTCAGCACTTTTGAAGACATCCTTATTTTGTTTTTTTTTCATACTTATTGTGCCCCTACATTGAGATTTCACAAACCAATTATTTCTACCTGTTATATAAGATGTCTTTCCTGTTAAATAACTTTCTCATGGGGTTGTCTTAGAGCGTCAGTTTTGTGAGTAACATTGGCTTTGTTTCCAGTTTGGCACTTAGTGTTTCTATAGCTTCTTTGGCTTTAATAGATGGCTTTGGCTATTGTGCATCAGGAGTCAGGGACAGAGGAATTTTCTGACTCTGGAACCAACTTGGGGGAGAGATTATTCTATCACCTCCATGTGCATGGTGCACACAGAAGTAGTAGAGAGAATATTCACTATTTGGCTCCTCCAGCAATGGGAGTGGTGGTGCTGGAAATGCATGTTACAACTTTTCTTGGCAGTGACAGTGGTAGGTATGGTGTGTGCATGCTATGACAGAGCACAGGCATGGGCCATGGATGGCCTGGTTTGGGGTAGGGGAGGTTGTATAGTGTGGAATGACAAACTTGGGCTCAGTGAAAGATAAGGCTGATTCTAAGTTGGCTGTGACTGTGATTGCAAGGAGCAAGCTGTGGATCAACCTCAGCAGTGGTGGCAGGGGTTGTGTAACAGAGTATTCTTCCAGGCCTAGCAGTGACTCATGAGATTGTGGCTATGACTGAACGAGACTTGTAGCTTGGAACTCAGGTCATCAGGAGTAGCATGCCTCCACCCCAATGTATCATCATGTTTCAGCATCCTAGGCTCTGGGAATTGAGGGGAGTCAATGCCAGAACATTTTCTGAGGCAGAGCTATGGTGTACAGTCCACTTAGCTCTTCTAATTGTAAGACAAATATATGATATCTGCTACTAGTCTGCTGGCATCCATGGTGATGAGTCCCACCAAGTCTGCCATTCATCCTTTCACTTGTAATGGGGAGTCTCCTCATCTGGGGACTCTATTCACAAGTTGCTAATGTGGTTTGTTCTACTCTCTGTGCCACTATTTCTGATCTCTGGGTTTTACAGGGTTCTTAGCTCTCCCTTGGTGATTTTCAGTGCCATTCAGCTCGAAATGCAGCTCTTTATTTGCTTTTTTCATCTCTCTTGGAGGAGGAACTAAGCACTAGACACTTCTATTCAGCCACTGTCCAAGCTTCAAGCTAACCGCCAGCTTCTTGTCATGGATGTAGCAAGTCCCATTTATATTAGTTAAATTAATAAAGTAAAACATTTTCTTAATGGAGTCCTCTACTTCCTTAGCTTCAATTAAGGTTTATTTGCTAAAGGATTTTGCAACTCTAATGTCATTATCTAATATTCTCCTAATCTCCCATTTTATTTTAGCTATGTATCAGATATTTTGTTATTACAATTATTTAATTCAATACTCAATTACATCTCTCTTCAGACTTTGTTCTCCTTCTAGGTTTACCATTTGGTTACTGCTGTTACTGTCTGGCTTAAAGTAGAAACCTTGAAACCATCCTTGACTTTTCCTCTAACTTCTATGTATAATTTATCAACAAGTTATGCCAATTCTACCTCTCATTTCTTTCTTTCTTTTTCAGTTCATATCCTCACCATCTCTCACCAGGTCTCATGACATGTCTCACAGAACCACTGCCATCCCAGCCTCAGACTTGCCTCTCAATGCCAAGGTATGGCCCAGCCCTACTGCTGCTCTGTTTGGTGGACCCCAGGGTCTCTCCACATTCTGCTTTGCAGCCACAGCTGAATCAGAAATGGCGTAAAGGGAGCTGAATCATGTTCTTCCCTCCCCTTCTGTCCCAGCGATTATTGGGCTTCTCTCTCTTGGCCCTCTTGCAGCTAAGTGATAACCGTCCAGCGATAAGTCCCCCTGGCCCCTTATCTCTTGACATAATCATTCATGCACTGCCCTCTTTCTGTTTACTACCTTGTCTAGAGACCTATGTGAGGCAATGTCAAATAATGTCAAAACTCCTCACTGTTCTTAGGCATTATACTTGACAGCTAGCTGATTCTTATTTCTGCAGTGACACAGCCAAAAATGTTATTCCTCTGTTTCCAACACCAGTTGGCTCCACTAAAAATAATTCTCTTTCTTCACATACGACCCCCTCCAATAGGGCTTGTCTGGTTATACAACCTGAAGTGACCTGTCACTACCACAGGTTCTTGACCTTGACTTGAGCTTCTTTCCTGACAGTTAATGTACACTGACCATGTGTCAGAATCACACGAATATTCCTACCTTGTCCTTCTCATTAGTCCTTTAGTCTGTGAACCCTTTCAGGTCAGGATCTACGCTTTTCATATCTGTGTATCCCCCATAGCAGCTAGTGTGATGCTTGATGAACAGGAGACTGAATACCTTGGATTTGACTTGGTTTGAACTGATATTTCTGTTCTTGACTCTATCCTACCTGCAATTACTGATACATTTGGTCTGTCCACCCTCTCATATTCCTTTCTCTACTCATGGCTACTTTTATAACAACTAAATTTTACAACTCAAGACCTAGTGAAACCCATGGAGAAATATTTTTAAGAGACATCAAACTGCATCCTTTCCCCTCTTCCTTATGCCATGCTGTTTATCCAGAACCAACTCTTGTGCCTGGGAGAGTATAGGTATTTGATGTTTGTTGAAGTGTGGAATAAGTGAGAATGATTCAGAAAGATACAGTTCACAAAATGACCTAAGGCATTCTAGTTCAGACCTGGATTGCCTACTTGCCTCTACAACTCAGCACGATTTCTGAATAAACTCCTTATTTACACTGTGCCATTTTCTTGTTTCCTTTACATGGTAGTCTCTTTTTTAGATTTTATTATTTTATTTATTTGAAAGACAGGGCTACATATTGAGGTAGAGCCAGTGAGAGAGAGAAGTCTTTCATCTGCTGGTTCACTCCCCAAATGGCCACAATCGCCAGAGTTGAGCTGATCCAAAGCCAGGAGCCGGGAGGTTCTTCCAGGTCTCCCTTGTGGATGCAGGGGCCCATGCACTTGGGCCAACTTCTACTGCTTTCCCAGGCCATAGCAGAGAGCTGGATTGCATATGGAGCAGCCGAGACTTGAATCAGTGCCCATATGAAATGCTGGTGCTGAAGGCCAGGGCTTTAATCCACTGTGCCAGAGCTTTGGACCTGCATAATAATGTAGAAACATTTATTCTTTTTAAAAAACTTTTATTTAATAAATATAAATTTCCAAAGTACAGCATTTGGATTACAGTGACTTTCCCCCACCATAACTTCCCACCCACCCGTAACCTTCCCATCTCCTGCTCCCTCTCCCATTCCATTCACATCAAGATTCATTTTCAAATATCTTTTTATACAGAAGATCAATTTAGTATATATTAAGTAAAGATTTCAACAGTTTGCACACACACAGAAACACAAAGTGCAAATTACTGTTTGAGTACTAGTTATAGCATTAATTCACATTGTGAAACATATTAGGGACAGAGATCCTACATGAGGAGTAAGTGCATAGTGACTCCTGTTGATTTAACAATTTGACACTCTTGTTTATGGTGTCAGTAATCACCCTAGGCTCTTGTAATGAGTTGCCAAGGCTATGGAAGCATTTTGAGTTCGCCAACTCTGATCTGATTTAGAGAAGGTCATAGTCAAAGTGGAAGTTCTCTCCTTCCTTCAGAGAAATATACCTCCTTCTTTGATAAACTGTTCTTTCCACTGGGATCTCACTTGCACAGATCTTTCATTTAGCTCTTTTTTTCCAGAGTGTCTTGGCTTTCCATGCCTAAAATACTCTCATGGGCAAGGATCTCAATAGACATGTTTCAAAAGAGAAAATCCAAATGGTCAACAGACACATGAAAAAATGTTCAGGATCACTAACCATCAGGGAAATGAAAGTCAAAACTACAATGAGGCTTCATCTCACCCCGGTTAGAATGGCTCACACACAGAAATCTACAAACAACAGATGCTGGCAAAGATGTGGAGAAAAAGGGACACTAACCCACTGTTGGTAGAAATGCAACTGGTAAAGCCACTATGGAAGTCAGTCTGGAGATTCCTCAGAAACCAGAATATAACTTGAATATAAACCAGAATATAACCAGAATATAATACTACCATACAACCCAGCCATCCCACTCCTTGGAATTTACCCAAGGAAATTAAATTCGCAAACAAAAAAGCTATCTGCACCTCAATGTTTGTTGCAGCTCAATTCACAATAGCTTAGACCTGGAACCAACCCAAATGCCCATCAACAGTAGACTGGATAAAGAAATTATGGGACGTGTACTCTATATAATACTATACAGCAGTCAAAAACAATGAAATCCGGTCATTTGCAACAAAATGGAGGAATCTGGAGAACATCATGCTGAGTGAATTAAGCCAGTCCCAAAGGGACAAATATCATATGTTCTCCCTAATCGGCCACAACTAACTGAACACCAAAGGGGAAACCTGTTGAAGTGAAATGGACACTATGAGAAACAGTGACTTGATCAGCCCTTGTCCTGATGTTGAACAACTTACTATTTTATTCTTTTTAGTATTTTTTTGTTCTACTTAATACCATTGGTTGACCTCTGTAATTAACACACAATTATTCTTAGGTGTTTAAGTTTAACTGAAAAGTGATCTCTGTTAAATATAAGGGTGGGAATAAGAGAGGGAGAAGATGTACAGTTTGGTACATGCTCAATCGGACTTGCCCCAGACAGTAGAGTTAGGAATGTGCCAGGGGATTCCAATTCACTCCCATCAAGGTGGCATGTACCAAGGCCATTTCACTTGTAGGCAGCCTTTGGATAAATCAGGGCCAGTCTTGGCTTGTGGAGTTCTGGAGATAAGAAAGTCACATACTCCCATCCTTAAGGAGGATGACATCCTGAAGGAGGATGATAATCAAGAATGTTCTGTTAAAATTATCTGGGCCACTGGAGGCCCCGATAAGTTGCTTATGTATGTTGTTATCTTTTGTACTTCTTTGTGCTGGTTATGTATAAATACCACTGAGACACTGGAATAAATGAGCCTTGATCAGCCTTGTTGTCTTGGCTCCATTCTCTGTGATCTCTTGTCCCTCTTTTCAGTCTTTCTCCCTCCCTTAGGTTCCATTTGACTGGTGCGGCTGGCCTGCACATCACTAGTCAAAATGATCAGTTTCAGTTCACAATTGATCACACTGATAGGATTAAGAGTCAAAGGGATCACATAAACAAGACTAGTATCTGCTAATACTAACTGATAGAATCAAAAAGGGAGAGAACAATCCAACATGGGAAGCGGGATACACAGCAGACTCATGGAATGGCAGATGTCCTAAATAGCACTCTGGCCTCAGAATCAGCCCTTAAGGCATTTGGATCTGGCTAAAAAAACCCATGACAGTATTTCAGGCATGGAAACCAAGACACTGTGGCAAAAAAAAAATGACCTAAATGAAAGATCTCTGTGAATGAGATCCCAGTAGAAAGAACGGGCCATCAGGAAGGAGGTGCCTGTCTCTGAAGGGAGGAGAGATTTTCCAATTTGTCAATGACCTTGTCTAAATAAGATTGGAGAACTCAAGAGGCTTCGATAGCCTTGGCAACTCATTACAAGAGCTTCGGGTGATTACTGACATTACAAATAAGAGTGTCAATTGTTATATCAACAACAGGAGTCACTATGCACTTACTCTTCATGTAGCATCTCTATCCTAAACATGTTGTACTTTGTGAATTAACAGTATAACTAGTACTCAAACAGTAGTTTACACTTTGTGTTTCTGTGTGTGTGCAAACTTTTGAAATCTTTACTTAGTATATACTAAATTGATCTTCTGTATATAAAGGTAAATGAAAATGAATCTTGATGTAAATGGGTTGGGAGTGGGAATGGGATATGGGATGGTTGTTGATTGCAGGGAGGTTATGGGGAAAATACACTGTAATTCAGAAGTTGTACTTTGGAAATTTATGTTTATTAAATAAAGGTTAAAAAACTTAATCTGTATATGTGAAATACATTTTTGAATAACTTAAATAAAATTAAATGAATAAAAAATAATTCAAGAATATAACATTATCTCCGTCAGTCATCCTTTCTTTCTTTCTTTATCACTTTAATTTTTGTAATAACATAATTTCAATTTACTTTATAATCACATGTTTAATATATACTAATCATGATGTTCAACAAGTAAAGTAGAAAGACTGCTGTTCCACAGGAATACACACAAGGGCTATAATAAATCAAATCATATGATATCAGTTTCATTGTTATATATATTTTTGTTGTATTCAACATTAACTGTCACAAACCAGAAAAAACATATGACATTTATTTTTGGGGACTGGCTTATTTCACTAAGTATAATGGTTTCCAGTTTCACCCATTTTGTTGTAAAAGACATTCTTCCACTAGAGTTGAATAGTATTCCATCATTTATATTCACCACATTTTCTTTATTCTGTCATCAGTTGGACATCTGGGCTGATTCCATATATTTGTTATTATAAACATGGGGTAAAGAATATTCTTTCATATTCTGATTTCATTTCCTTTGAGTAAATTCCCAGGGGTGTGGTAGCTGAGTCATATGGTAATTTATTTTCAGATTTCTGAGGAATCCCTATATTATTTGCCATACTGGTTATAATAGTTTACATTCCTAGTGACAATGTATTAGGGTGCTTTTTTACCTACATCCTTGCCAGTATTTGTTAATTTTTTGATTTTTGAATGATATCCATTCTAACTGGGATGAGCTAAACCTTATTGTAGTTTTATTTATGTTTCCTTCATGGTTAGTTATCCTGGACATCTTTTCAGGTGTCTGTTGGCCATTTTTATTTCTTCCTTTGAAAAATGCCTATTGTGTCCTTTGCTGATTTTTAACTGAATTGTTTGTTTTGCTGTTGATGAGTTATTAGGTTCTTTATCTATCCTGGATATTAATCCTTTATCAGATGCATAGTTTGCAAATATTTTCTCTCATTCACTTGGTTGCCTCTTCACTTTTTTGAGTGTTTTCTTTGCTATGCAGAATCTTCTTAGCCTGATGTAATCCATTTTGTCTATTTTTTTCTTTTACTGCCTGTCAAATTACTAGAGGAAAACATTGGGGAAACTCTTTAAGACATTGGCATAGGCAAAGGCTTCTTGAATAAGTCCCAGAAGCACTGATAACTCCTTATTAATCTCATGTTAAAACTCATTGATCTACAGCCATTTTAACCCTGGGACAGATTGGGATTGGTCTAAATTTGACTGAGGTATTCAAAATGAATTAATAGGCCCATGTCTATCTCACAGTAGGCTTGTTGGTGTGTAAGAACTTTGACAGTATTTTTATTAACCTTGTGTCTTTTATGCAGCCTTCTCTATTAACAAGTAGAAGGGCCACAGTGATGTAACTTATTATTTAATAACCTGTGTAGCCACTGTAACTATGATGATATTTTATATTTACTCCTCAAATTACAAGACAAATAATATCTTTATAAATATGCCTAGAGCTGAGTATCTATCCTTATTTCCCTGTCTTTTATATACCTTTTTTTCACAAATGCAGACAGCCAACTCTACCCTGACTTGCTCTATGGGTTTTAGTGCCTAGTCTTTATTCATTGTCCTTGATTTCATTTCAACCAAGCCTTGAAATGTTTTTCTATTGTCCCCATTTTCAGAACTTCTACTGCACACTACTCTCTTCTATTCCTGTTTTATATGGAAATTCTACTCTCTTCTATTCCTGTTTTATATGGAAATTCTACTCTCTTCTATTCCTGTTTTATATGGGAATTCAGGTATGATGCAGCCCTGTATGAAATGTCAGGTTGAGGAAAAGATTTGGTGGTGGTATAAGATGATACTGGTGGCAGGCTGTGACATTCCTACATAAACCAGGACTTCACTAATATGTCCCCTGTGAGTCTTTGTGTTCCCTCTTATCCTGTACCTTTAGCCATACTCAATTTTTTTTCTCTTACACTGATGTATCTTCTTATGGAAGCCCATCATAATGAAAGCTTACAACTATTAAGGCATTTACATGTCAGGAATTCTTGCAAAAGGCTGTCAATGTGGTACAGTAAGTTAAACCACTGCTTTGAGAATATGACTTCAAGTCTCAGTTGCTCCACTTATGATCCAGATCCCTGCTAATGCACCTGACAAGGCAGCAGAAGATGGCCCAAATGCTTGAGTCTCTGCATGCACATGTGAGACTCAGATGGAATTCCAGGCTCCCGTCTTTATCCTGGCCTCAATTTTACCTTTGTGACTATTTGGGGAGTGAACCAGCAGTTGGAAGATACCCCTGTCTATGCCTTCCTCTCTCTCTGTTACTTTGCTTTTAAAATAAACATAATAAATCTTTGAAAAAATAAAAAGAGCTCTTGCTTTTTCTGCTTTTTGTGTATTTTTCATTTAAATAATACAATGAAATCAATAACATAGGTGAGCAATTCTTGTGTGAAGAAATTAGCTCCTAAAAGATGAAGTAAGAGGGATAATAAACAATAAGTGCCTACCTATTTCATTCACCCTAAAAAGTATAATGCTCACCCATGATAGCATTTTGCTTGACTATGAAGGGGAAATGCTGAAAGTAAGGAGAGGAAGAAGCGTTTTCCTTCTCAGTGCTCAGGAAAACATCCTTCAAATGTGTTACTGATCACTAGTGTGAAGCATCCAGTGTAATGATTTTTAAATGATTTATCTACTTATTTGAAAGGCAGAGTTACAGAGGCAGAGGCAGAGAGAAAGAGAAGACTTCCATCTGCTGGTTCATTCCCAGATGGCCACAACGGCTGGTGATGTGCTGATCCAAAGCCAGGAGCTAGGAGATTCCTCCTGCCCATTTCACACTGGTGCAGGGGCCCAAGTAATTGGACAATCTTCCACTGCTTTCCCAGTCCACAGCAGAGAGTTGGAATAGAAGTGGAGCATCCATGACTCAAATTGGCACCCATATGGGATGCTGACACTGCAGTTGGTGGCCTCACCCACCATTCCACAGAGGTGGCCTCATATTCCATCTCCCCTTCTGTTCAACTGTCTAACCTCCCTTACCCACTTCCTGGAGCACAACTTTAGCCTCAGTCCTCATACTTTTTATGTTACCAGTCCATACTGACTTAATCCTTCTCTGAATATGTGTAGCTTAGATCATTTCTCTATTTCTAGACAAACATTTGAAGAGTATTTAATACTTATTGTTACCTAATGCCTAACAAGTAGTTTGTAGTCAACAAATCTTAAGTAAAGCACCAAGTTTCCAATGTTCTCAAAGATTTGATTTCATTTCTGTTACTTTAAGACAGATAACCTAAGTGAATATTAATACTCAGAATGGGATCAATATGATATCAACTTAAAACTATTTGTATGAAATTACATATTGATCTGGAATATATCTAATAATCCAACAAGCCTAACTTAAATTTCATAACTGAAACTTCTTTCTCCTACAATGTGTTCTTTGCAATTCTTTTTCTAACTTTTCCCAAAGAAAATTGGCAGCCAAATGGCCTAATAGGGTGAGATATTTTGAAGGAACTGAAAATATTAGCAGTTCCAAGCCCTGAAAGTGATTAATGCAATGAGTATGAATGATTGACCTCATGGTACCCAAAATCAATCTCAGAACTCAGCAATACTTATATTACTATTATTTCATTTTTAAAGGTGCATTTACTTATTTGAGATGCAGAGTTACAGATATATATATAGAGAGAGAGAGACAGAGAGAGAGGTCTCCCATCCACTGGTTTACTGCTCAAATGACCAAAATGGCCTTATTTGGGCCAATCTGAAGCCATGAGTCAGGAGCTTCCCATGAGTCTTCCATGCAGGTGCAAGGGCCCATGCACTTGAGTCATCTTCCACTGTTTTTCCAGGCCATCAGCAGGGAGCTGGATTGGAAGTGGAGCAGTCAGGACATGAACTGGTGCCCATATAGCCTACTACACCACAGAGCCAACCTCTCATTTCATTTTTAAACATTTGAATGTCACTGAAACTCACAAAAGAAACCCAAATCTCAAAGATTCTATTAGCATACTTAACATTTAAAACTTAACATAATAATGATAAGCCAATACTTATTGTGCACTTATCATGTTTCAAATATTATTTTAAGTATTTATTAACTTTTGCAACCACCACAATACTTTGTGGTTTAGGTATTGTTATTATTTATTCACTTAAAAGATGAGGATACTGAAGCAGACCGTTGAGAAACTTTTGCCTGTGGATTCACAGCTGGTAATGACTAAGTTGGAAATCAAAATCATGGAATTTAGTAAATTAATTCAACTACTTCAATAGCTCTAGCAGAATTCAGAATACATATAATTATTTCTTTAGGAAAATAATCATCATTGGTTTCTAATTGTATTACATTATTATTTACGGTAGTCTTTACCTCATAATATTAGATTTTGCCTTCATTTTTCTAGGGAAAATTTGAAACCAGACATGTACCTTATATGGCAAATGGATTGCCCAATTGGTGAAATATATTTCATTTTTGCTGGAGGATGGGAATGTATTTAATATTTAAAATTAGATTGATTAAAGTAGAAAGAAAGAAGTAACTTTTTATAAGGTTTTTATGTTGTGGAGAGATGACTGCTCATTCAATAGGATTCATTCAATAGGATGCTTGCTTGGATTTTTCACAAATTGCTTTGATTATATTGAGGAATGTTCCTTCAATACCAAATTTGCTTAGAGTTTTCATCATGAAAGGATGTTGTATTTTATCAAATGCTTTCTATGCATCTATTGAGATAATCATATGGTTTTTCTTCTGCAGTTTGTTAATGTGGTGTATCACATTGATTGATTTGCAAACATTGAACCATCCTTGCATACCAGGTATAAATCCCACTTGGTCTGGGTTGATGATCTTTCCGATGTGTTGTTGCATTCTATTGGCCAGAATTTTATTGAGGATTTTTGTGTCTATGTTCATCAGGGAAATTGGTCTATAACTCTCTTTCAATGCTGCATCTTTTTCAGGTTTAGGAATTAAGGTGATGCTGGCTTCATAGAAAGAATTTGGGAGGAGTCCCTCTCTTTCAATTTTTTTGAATAGTTTCAGAAGAGTTGGAGTTAGTTCTTCTTTAAATGTCTGGTAGAATTCAGCAGTGAATCCATCTGGTCCTGGGCTTTTCTTTGTTGGGAGGGCCTTTATTAGTGATTATTTCTGAATCGGTTATGGGTCTTTTTAGGTTTTCTCTGTCTTCCTGGTTCAATTTAGGTAGGTTGTATATGTCCAGGAATCTATCCATTTCTGACAGATTTCCCTTTTTGTTGGCATACAACTGATTGTAGTAATTTGTAGTAATTTCTGATGACTCTTTTTATTTCTGTGGTGTCTGTTGTTACATTCTTTTCTTCTCTGATTTTATTGATTTTCAAACACTTCTTTTAAATACTTCAGTATAAATGACTTCAAAAAAACATTGCTGGATTTTAATTGCCCATGACAAATGGGGCACACACATTTATTAATTCTCCCTTTTGGCTCTCAATGCAGCAGGCATGAAAATGCGTGTAAGAGAACAAATGCATAATACGACTAAAATCAGAATGTGCAGGGCATCAGAATTAAAAGGCATAAAGCAAAACAGGTATCCCAAATATGAGCAGAGATAAAAATCAACCTATGTCCTAGAGGGGCCACAAATAATCAACATGTAGGATGCATGGTATTGTGCTTTGCCTCAGAGAAAGTAATTCTGGTTATCATTTGAACAACTCTGAACTGAACGGTAACCTACTAGATTCATGCCACCATTCTCACCCTTGTCTACAGAGAGAATGATGGATGTGGCTATCAGTTTGAAATAATAACAAAAAGTCTACACACCAGAAAGGTGTGGCTTCCCTAATGTGAGTTCCATGGACCTAAAATTAAATCCTTTTATTGTGGCATGAAACTGAGTAAAGATTGCTAGGAGATAGTAACTCTAAATTATTTATGTAGTTAATCTAGTGTCTTGGTGTGGATCCCTCAACCTGTATTCTCATTTGTTGTAAGAGCCAAGACTCTACATTGACTTGTTCCTTACTATGCTCTAACAATAGTGGCCACTACAAGGAGATTCTATGGTTCTTATCTCAGTAGCACTTTACTGCAAAGCACAGTTTATTGCAGGGGCAGGTGTTGGTGCTAGTGTGCAGTTTTTCCAGCACTCACAGAATAGGCTTTATCATGTCCCCTGAGACTTTAACAATGGCTGTAGTGAATTCTTTTCCTGGAGTTTCTGGGCCTACGCTCCAAAGGCCCATTTCTTTTAGCTTCTAAAGTACCAAGAGTAAGCCGCACAATGCTTCTCTTCAGAGGATTGAATCCCATTCCACAGGTCTCTCTGAGCTCCTACCTCACCTACTCCCTCCCAGAAGCACTACACCCTCAGGGGTAAACACCCAGTGCCACAGGATTCACCTGCAAACTTCTAAGCTGGAATAATACCAACTTCTTCTCGTTCTTCTGTAACCCTACCTATTGTAACTGTGTACTTGTGATTTCTTAGTGGCCACTGTTTGCCTTTTTAGTTTTCCAAAACATGACTAATAATTCTTATTTAAATACTTTTTGTTAAAAATAAGCAAGGCAGTTTTTATATCTTTACTGGTACAGAAATAAAGCTCTAGCCACAAAACCAAATCCAAAGTCAGAGCTCAGGTTCACAGTGGCAGTTTGGGAGCAAATCTAAACATGAGTACATACCCTTGCAGAGGAAGCAATGCTAATACTCCTAAAATCAGAGAAACCTAGACCATGAGTCATTTGGCAAAAAGGAAAAAAAAAGAATATCAAGTCCAAGTTGAGCTGACAGTTTAAGTAACACATCAGAGACATCCTGGGAAAGGGACCAGAAGTTTTGAAATAGCTATACCTTGCAGCTATTAGAAGATGTACAAAGATACTGAAGCCATATTTTTAAAAAGCTACTGCTACAAAAAGGGAAACACAAGAAAATAAAAATAAAGCATTACTGAAGAAAGAAACTGTAATAGGTATAATTTCTAAGTCAAATAGGAACTGGGCTTTTATGTTATGAATAGAGAAATATCTTCAAAGATAGAAAAAATATAAAATTTTCTATTTAATTAAAAATCAAGATTATCAAAGTAAAATAAAGCGTTTCCAATTGTGTGCAGAAATAAAAAATTTCTACAATTATCTTTACTTTAAAAAATTTCACATAAGGATTATTGAAGTAAAATGAAAAAGAGGAGCTTAACACAAAGAAGAAATAAAATCCAAGGAAAGACAGACCAAAATTGGAAGGAAAAGTAGGTCTACATAGCTAGCTATGAGGAAGTTAAGGGGAAGTAGCCCACAGTATTCCAAGAAGAATGTTTAGGAAAGTAGATCTCATTACTCTCATTTTGTGAATAAGTGGCTGAATGATCTTAGCAATCAGATAAAATCAGACATTTTTCTCTCCAAGAGAAAATAAATTCAAAAAATACAAAGCATGCTAGCTGTACAAAAAAAAGCTGTGGTTCCAATATGAAGTAGGCTTAAGTGAGCCTGATTTTGAGCATTTTATGAAAGCAAAAAAATACAGCCACTGAACAACAAAGACTTGGCTCTCTGTCCTCAAGCTACACAGGACTAATGTCACCACATTTATGTTGCTACTGATGTTAAATCTAAAGACATATTTGCTTCCTAAGTTAAGTTTCAGATTCAGCCTAGACGAGCACAATGTAAAGTTTTTGAATGCAAAGTTTTTAGTCTTGAGAATATATAGTAAATTTTGGGTGTGGGGTGGAAAGTGAAGAAGACAAGATGGGATGACATTGCATACTTGCCATTCTCTTCTACATGCCAAATGTCAGAGCTGCTCTAAAGCTGCAGGTGAGGAGGTGTGGGACTCAGAGTGGCAATGAAAGCTGCACACGGTCTCATTAAGTGATTTAGTCACATTCTGTTGTTAGGGCCAAGGCAGCTGTTCACTGAGATTCATACTCTTACTTCTTTACCATCATTTGAGAAGTAACTGTCTGATCTAAGGCTATCTTTCCTTTCTCCTGGTTTCTACCCCTAAGTGTGACTGTGCCCAGCAGACACCAATGGAATGTGATCAAAGTAACATGTGTTACTTCCAGGCCAAAGGATTTAAGATTTATTTATTTGAAAGACAGAGGGAGGAGAGGATAGAAAGAGAGAGAGAGGGAGATCACTGCTGGTTCACTTCCCAAATGGCAGCCATGGCCAGGGTTGGGGGAGGCCCAATCCAAGAGTCTGGAACTCCATCTGGGTCTCCCGCATGGGTGGCAGGGGCAGGAGCATTTGGGCTGCCTTACCAGGCACATTAGCAGGAAGCTGAATTGGAAGTGGAGCCACTGGGACTTGAACAGGCACTGCCATACAGGATGTATGTGTCACAGGCAGTGGTTTAACTTGCTAATCCACAACCCCAGTCTCAGATTTCTAAGGGTTTTAAGAGGTGGGTGTGGCTTTTTCATATTCATTTTTCCCTTCTTCTAACCAGATGCTGAGCACAGTGAAGAACTCCAGGACAAAAGAGTCACAATACAGAAGAGTCCCTGCAAATGGAGGAAAGTTGCTGACTTCAAACTTACTATGCCAGGAATAGCACATTCTTAAAAATAGGAGCTAAATATTTCATAATTTCTGATAGAAAATTAATTCATATCATCAAAAATTGATAAACCAAGTAATGGGAGCATAAATACATGATACGGAGATTTGTTGGCAAACACAAGGGAAAAAAAAGCAAAAACTAGAAGCAGTCATGATGAAAAGCAGCCATGATGATACTGCTGCAGGGTAGGACTAAAGACTCATAGGAGGGCAATGGACAAAGGGGCTCTTTATAAACTTAAATTCTTTTTTTAAATTTTTTTGACACTCAGAATAGACAGTGAGAGAGAGATAAAGGTCTTCCTTTTCCATTGGTTCACTCCCAAAGGCCACTGTGGCCAGCGCACCGCGCTGATCTGAAACCAGGAGCCAGGTTGCTTCTCCTGGTCTCCCATGTAGGTGCAGGGCCCAAGCACTTGGGCCATCCTCCACTGCACTCCTAGGCAACAGCAGAGGGCTGGACTGGAAAAGGAGCAACCAGGACAGAATCTGGCACCCCAACTGGGACTAGAACCCGGTGTGCCAGCGCTGCAAGGCGGAGGATTAGCCTAGTGAGCCGCAGCACCGGCATAAACTTAAATTCTTCTTCCAATGACTTCTCTACCATTTACTAGATGTGTGATCTTTGACAAAATATTTAGCCTCTCTTAACTTTACCTTCTTTTGTGTAACACAGAAAATATAATAACTACCTCATAGCTGTCTTAAAAAAATGTCTTAGTACGTGGAGAATAAAGTAAACCCAATCATTTTAGAAACAATGTGTATTTTAAGAGTCAAAGCATGGGGCCAGTATTGTGGTGCAGTGGGTCGACCTGCTGCCTGCAGTGCTGGCATGCCACATAAGTGCCAGTTCAAGTCCTGGCTGCTCTGCTTCCAATTCAGCTCCCTGCAATTGCACCTGAAAATGGCCCAAATGCTTGGGGTCCCTGGTAGCAACATGCAGAGACTCAGATAAAGCTCTTGCATCCTAGCTGTTGAAGTCATTTGGGGAACGAACCAGGTGATGAAGGATCTCTCTCTTTTTCTCCCTCTCTCTCTCTCCCCTTCTCTCTCTGTAATGCTGTCTTTCAAATGAATAAGCATTTAAAAAAAAAGAAAAGGAGTTAAGCAGCATTATTTATTCATTATGTAGTATAATATTCATGTATATTAATCATATGCAAACACAGTAATTTATATGCAGATATCTCTATATACTTTCATGATATTGCTGTTTCCCAACAATTTTGTGGATAAGTAGAAGCATTTTAACATCTAGTTTAACGAAAGGGAAAAATTATATCATAATTGTTACTTAGCTAAACTCATGTTTTAGTTAATAATGGATTTTTCAGAAAGTTTATAGTTTATTAGTTGTACTAGTGATTATGATTTCAGTATGGATTCTGTCAGAAAGATTAAGATTACTCTGATTGTGTTTTTGGTTTTATTTTAAAGATTTATTTATTTATTTGAAAGTCAAAGTTGCAGAGATAAAGAGAGTGAGGGAGAGATAGTGAAATCTTCCATCTGCTTGGTCACTCCTCAGATGGCCACAATGGCCTGGGCTAGGCCATGCCAAAGCCAGGAGCCTGGAACTCCATATGGGTTTCCCACATGTCAGGGGCCAAAGCACTTGGGCGATCTTCAGCTGCTCTCCCAGGGGCATTAGCAGAGAGCTAGACGGGAAGTGGAGCAGCCAGGGCATGAACCAATGTCCCTAAGGGATGCTGGCATCACAGGCAGTGACTTAATCCTCTGTACCACAAAACAAATAATTCACTGGGCTCTTTGGCAATAGAAATTCCAGTAGGTAGCAGGAGCAGAGGTGGACTCCAGTAAGCTGAAGAGGTAAAATAAAGGAGAGGTACTTTTTTTTAAAGAGTCACCGGTGCTAAGAATTTTGTCTGTGAACAAAGGTGAATGATGGGTAAGTAAACAGAGGAGAATGTATGCTCATGGAAACATTTGTTTTGGGTTTTAAGAGGTAAGAACCTTCAGTCATCATTGATGCTGATGACAGCAAACCAAAAAATGAAAACAGCTGAATGCACAGGAAAGAAAGTGAACAATGGGTTGACTCAGGTCTTTGAATGAGGGGGTCTGAGAATGCAGTAGGAGGAGTACACTTTAATTTCATAAACAGGACAGGAGGAAGAAAGGATGATATAGATGCAGGTAAATGTGTAGGTTTGGTAGGAAGAAATTTTGGCGTCAGATGACTTATCAACTTAAGAAGTAACAGAGGAAGTACAAAGGGATTTAAGAATTGAATCAAATGAAAACCATAGAAAATGCAAACCAATACTTACACAGGAGACCTAAGAGTTTCAGGAAATAACAAGAATCCAGGTATGGTTGAAAGGAGTCCGTCAATTTATACAGTGATTAAGCTGCATAGTTTTGTGTTATTCTCCAGAAGCAATAATCAAATAAGTATTTGACAGAGGAACAGAAACTTAAAAAAAAAAAAAGCATATGTGGAAAACTGACTTCATACTGACATGTGCAAACACATATAAAATTCAGAGTAATTGGAAGGTTTTCAAAAATATCTTCATAGTTCCTGATACTGAAAACTGGGGTGACTACCTAAGAAGCAAGTTTGTTCATGTCAGATATGTTCCATACTATTGAAAATTTACTTATACAACTATATGAAAATCACCAGACTGATTCAGCAATCATATGACATCATGAAATGAAAATTTTTCATTCTTCATGATAAGAAAGAAGTTTGCGAGCACATTATTAAAATTTTGACAAAGCATTTTGCTTTACAAGTAGGAAAGCTGCCAAGGCTCTGAGCTGCACAGATTAATTGGGTCCCCTCCTTCATGCATTAGATCATTATTTATATGCCAGCCAAAACACTTAAAAATTTGACCTAAAACCAAAGAAGTTTTCAAAATTTAACAGAGCATTTAGTAATATTTTATCATTTTCAGTATTTAACACAAATATACAGTTCATACTTGTACCTCATTTGTCACTTGGCTTCCAACATAACCTTTCTCTTTCTCCTTCCTTAGTTTAATTCTGCATATGTTTATGTTCTCTAAATTCTGGGGTTTTTATTCACACTTACTCTCTGGGTGAATGCATTCAATATTATGTCTAGAAATACTATCTACTTGATGTTTACTCCCACATTTATACCATAAGCCTAGACTTCTTTGTCAGCTCCAAACTTGTATATCCTATAATTTAATTGGCATCTGTGTGTGTGTGTGTGTGTGTGTTGTTATGCCTCCTAAGCTTGTCCAAAAACTAGCTTTTGATTCCTCCATTCTGCTGCCTCTACTCTCATATCAATTTTTACTACAGTGCCTCTTCTTGGTTAATCGAAATTCTAGCTTTCCACAATACTTAGGACAAAGATGTTTGTGATGGCCAGGACTCTGCACTTTATCACCCACCCTTGTCTAATCAGTGAGCACATCATGCTAACATGTGTATCCATGTGGATTTCTAATTTATTCACTTCTTACCACCAACATTGATGTCACCCAATCCCATGTTAAATTCTTTCCAATTTTTGCTCTTACAAATCTACAACTAAACATTCTTGAACAAGACTATCCATATGTGTTGGTGTTTCTTGGGAATAGATAATTAAGAGGATAAATACTTTATGCTTAATTTTACTTTAATGGATATAATGGGATCACCCTTCAGAAGGATTTTCTGTTTTCCATTTTACCAATTTGTACATCCTTCGGGGCTATGTGAGGACAGGTCAATGAGGAAATGAATTCCTGTGTCTTCTAGGATGTGTAAAAACAGAAAAGAGAATAAGTAGAATGTTAAACTGAAAACAACTGAAGGAGTAAAATATGAATCTACAGTTATTAACAGGACAAAGCCTGTTATTTTCCAATAAAAATGAGGTCCTGGATATAGAAAGATAAAGTTACTATAGCTGGATAATGTGTTTTAATGGGAGTTATTTCTTTTTGTTAAATACTTCTTTCTTTCTTTCTTTCTTTCTTTCTTTCTTTCTTTCTTTCTTTCTTTCTTTCTTTCTTTCTTTCTTTCTTCCTTCCTTCCTTTCTTTCTTCCTTTCTTTCTTCCTTTCTTTCTTTTGACAGGCAGAGTGGACAGTGAGAGAGAGAGAGATAGAGAGAAAGGTCTTCAATTGCCGTTGGCTCACCCTCCAATGGCGGCCACGGCTGGTGCGTTGCGGCCGGTGCACCATGCTGACCCGATGGCAGGAGCCAGGTGCTTCTCCTGGTCTCCCATGGGGTGCAGAGCCCGAGCACTTGGGCCATCCTCCACTGCCTTCCCGGGCCACAGCAGAGAGCTGGCCTGGAAGAGGGGCAACCGGGACAGAATCCGGTGCCCCAACCAGAATTAGAACCCGGTGTGCTGGTGCTGCAAGGCGGAGGATTAGCCTAGTGAGCCACAGCGCCAGCCTAATGGGAGTTATTTCTTTTTTTAGGGTCTATTTATTTATTTGAAACACAGCATTACAGAGAGAGAGAGAGAGTGATAGAGGCATTGACATTTTCTCTTTGCCGATTCACTCCCCAAAATGACCACATTGGCCAAGTCTGGACCAAGCCAAAACCAGGACCTGGAACTCCTTCCCAGTCTCCAATGTAAGTGGCAGAGGCCCAAGCACTCAGGCCATCTTCCATGCTTTCTCAGGCACATTATCAGGGAGATGGATGGGAAATGAAGCATCCAGGACTTGAACTGCTGCTCATATACGATGCTGTCACTACAGGCGGCAGCTCAACCTGTGGTGGCTTAACCTGCTGCACTACAGTATGGGTCCCAATGAGACATATTCCTGAGGCCTATTTACATTGGAGAGGTATTTGGATTTCCTAATATTACCAAATTATTATCACTGAATTATCAAGATCTAAATGTAGTTCTGTTTGCCTTTTTTGTTCACAGTTTCTAATTTAAGGACTGTGACAAGTTACTAAAACCTAAATCATGTTAAATGATGTAATATCATTCACAGCTGCTGTTTCTATTTGTAGCACTGTGCAGATTAGTGTATGTAGAGTTTGAGAGGTTCTATGTGTGTGATGTGTGAAAGCTGCCGAGTAGGCCTAACACATTGCCCAGCATCGCATGTGTGATGATGAGCTGTCAGCAGAGAATGAACGCCATCATTTATAGCCAAATTTATAGCCAAATATACCTTTAAGACAGTTTCTAGACATGTTGGAACTATTGATATGGAATATAACCCTCCCCTAATCAATAATTCTAAAATGGAGAAAAATACAACTGGCAACTATTTGTGGATGGTATGGAGCCAAGATCTGTGCGAGAAGAGCAGTGCAGCAGGTGAGCCCATATTTTCTCCAGCTTTCTCCATCGGGGTTCATTCCAGACCAGAATTAGTGAGATAGCAGCCAGGTTCATGATGGTCCCACTGAACAGAAGTGGCAGACGATGGAGTTCAGTGTGGCTGAAGTAGCGAGGAATCCCAGAAATGGCACTCTGAAGAGGGGAAACTGGGAAGTCCATGTGCATCTTTCCTTCAGGCCCTTTGCTGAGGGCAATATGAATAGTTTGCACCTATTTAATTTTTTAAATAAATTTTATTATTATTTATTTGAAAGGCAGAGAAACACATACAGAGAGATGGAGAAAAATAGATATAAAGAGATCTATTTGTTGCTGCACTCCCTTCTCACACTTGCAACAGCCAGAGTGGGGCCAGGACAAAGCCAGAACTCAGTCTGAGCCTCCCACGTGGGTGACAAGGACCCAAGTAATTAATCCATTACCTACTACCTCCCAGGCTGTGCACTGGCAGGAAGTTGGGTAAGAAGCAAAGCTGGGACTTGAACCCAAACACTCTTATATGGGATGTGGGCATCCCAAGCATCAGCATATTTGCTGTGTCAAATGTCTGTACCCCATTTAAATCTACGAGTTAATAATAATTATCCTTCAAAAACAGAAAGTCCAGGGCCCAATGGGTTCACCAGTGAGTTTTACAAAACATTTAATGAAGAAACTCTACAAATTATCTATAATCTCTATCTAAAGATAGAAGCAAAATAAATATTTCTTAACTTATTTTGAGACCAGTATTATAGTAAAGCAAAAACTACACAAATACATTATAAGAAAAGGAAACTACATACCAATATCTCTAGTGAACATACATGCAATAATGCTCAAAAAATATAAGAAAGCTGAATCCAACAATATTTAAAAATAGTTAAACACCACAACCAAGTGGGATTTGTCCCATATATACAAGGTTCAACATGTAACTCATCATAATAATAAAGAAAAATAATATGATCATATCAATAGATGCAGTAAAGCATTAGACAAAATCCAACACCCATTCCTGATAAAAGTTCCAGTAACAAGGAATAGAAAAGAACTTTCTCAAATTACTGAGGAATATCTTAAAAACTTAAAAACCTAAATTTAACTTACTTAATGGTGAGAAATTTGAAGCTATCCTATCAGGACAAGAACAAGAACAAGAACAGAATGTCTCATCACCACTGCTCTTCTATTTAATGCTAGAAGTTCTAGCTAATGCATTGAGACAAGAAAAGATGTTTAGATAAGGGAGAAAGAAGTAAATCTGTCTTTATTCACAGATGACATGGTGGTCTATTTAAAAGAATAAAGAAATAAAGAACTGATTAAAAGAAAAAACTCCCAAAACTGATAAATGAATAAAATAGAGTTGTAAAGTACAGTTTAATATCAAAAAGTCAATCATGTTCCTATATACCAGCAATGAACATATGCGATTTGAAGTTAAAAACACAACATGTACATTGGTACTACTCAGAATGAAATACCAGAGACAGAAGTCTAACAGAATAGATACATAATATATATTTTTAAAAAACTACAAAACTGTGATGAAAGAAAGATTGGAACATATATATCACCAATGAAAAAATAACAATTGCAAATAAGGGTATGAAAAGGTGCACAATCACATATGCCATTAGGGAAATGCAAATTAAAACAGCAACAAAATGCCACAACACATTTATCAGAATGGCAAAATCCAAAATTCAGAACACCAAACATGCAAAAGGATGTATAGAAACTGAAACTCCGATTAATGCTGGCAGGAATGAAAAGTGGCAGAGTTCCTATGGAATATAATTTGTTAGATTCTTACAAAACTAAACATAGGGGGCCAGCACTGTGTCACAGCGGGTTAACATCCTGGCCTGAAGCGTCAGCATCCCATATGGGCGCCAGTTTGAGACCTGGCTGCTCTACTTCCAATCCAGCTCTCTGCTATGGCCTGGGAGGGTGGTGGAAGATGGCCCAAGTCCTTGGGCCTCTGCACTCTGGCTTCTGGCTTTGGATCGGCACAGTTCCGGTCATTGCAGCCAATTGGGGAGTGAACCATCAGATGGAAGACCTCTCTCTCTCTCTCTCTCTCTCTCTCTCTCTGCCTCTCTTCTCTCTGCGTAACTCTTTCAAATAAAATTTATAAATCTTTTTTTAAAAAAAACTAAACATAGTGCTATCATACAACCCAACAATCATACTCCTTGCTTAATGAAATAAACTGAAAATATACGTTCATAAAAATTTTTTTTAAAAGTTTAGAGCAGCTTTAATCAGATTTCAAGACATACTACATGGCAGTTATAATCAAAAGAGCCTGGTATTGGCACAAAAACAGAGGGATGGACCAATGGAACAATGGAACAGATGAGGAACTCCAGAAGTCAAACCACACATCTACAACCAACTTATCTTTGACAAAGGAACTGAAATCAATCCCTGGAGCAAGAATAATATCTTCAACAAATGGTGCTGGGAAAACCGGATCTCTGCATTTAGAAGTGTGAAACTAGACCCCTATCTTATACCTTACACCTTACATAAAAATCCACTCAAAATGGATCAGTCTTAAATATACAACCCAATACTACCAAATTACTAGAGAATATTGAGGAAACTCTGCAAGACATTGGCATAGGCAAAGACTCCTTGGAAAAGACCCCAAAAGCATAGGCAACCTAAGCAAAAATTGACAAAGGTATTATTTCAAAATGAGGACCTTCTGCTCTACAAAAGAAACACTCATTTAAATGAAGAGACAACAAAAAGCATAGTACAGAATAATTGCAAACTATGCAGCTGATAAAGCGTTAGTATCCAGAATCTATAGAGAGATCAAGAAATTTGACAATAACAAAACAATAATACAGTTAAGATATGAGTAAAGAACTTGAACAGGCATTTTTCAAGAGAGGAAATTCAAATGACCAACAGACAACCGAGAAAATGCCCAGGATCACTAGCCATCAGGGAAATGCAAATCAAAACCACAATGAGGTTTCATCTCACTCCAGTTAGAAGGGCTCTCATACAGAAATCAACAAGCAACAAATGCTGGAAAGGATGTGGGGAAAAAGGTATCCTGGTCCACTGTTCATGGGAATATAAACTGGTGCAACAACTATGGGAGACTTTATGGAGATACCTCAGAAATCTGCATACAGACCTACCATATGATCCAGTCATCTCACTCCTTGGAATTTACCCAAACCAAAAGAATCAGTATATGAAAGAGTTATTTGTACCCTCATGTTCATTGCAGTACAATTCACAATAGTTAGGATATGGAATCAACCCAAATATCCATAAGCTGTTGTCTGGATAAAGCAATTATTGTAGTTATGTTGTTTATACACTACAAGTACTACTCAGCTGTAAAGAAAAAATGAAATTCTGACTTTTGCAACAAGATGGAATCAACTGGAAACTATTATGCTTAGTGACATAAGCCAGTCCCACAAAAGACAGATATCATATGTTTTTCCTGATCTAACTAATAGAGTACCTGAAATGTAATGTATTGAAGTAAAATGAACATTTTGAAAATAGATGATTCTTATAGTCCTTGCTCTTCCATTGTGGAACAATGTTTTGTTTTGTTTTGTTGTTTTATTTTGTTTTCTTTCTCTTCATACTATTTGCTTAACACTTTTACTTAGAGCAGTGTTAACCACATGATCATTAAGTATTCTGAAAAGAAATCATTATAAAAATAAGAGTTGGAATCAAAAAGAGGAGGGGAGAAAGAGTTGGAGCAAGATGGGAAGGAAGGTAAGGTGTAAAATGCCACTATGTTACTAAATGTGTAGGTAAAAATATATGATAATTTAAATATTTTACAATAAAATGCTATAATGCAAAAAGGACAAAAAAAGGCTCCATGTAATGATTAAGGGATCAATTCAACAGAATGATGTGACTATAATAAACATATATTCACCCAATTATAGGGCACCTGGCTATTTAAAAGAAATGTTAATGGATCCAAAGAGAGACATAGATTACAATACAATAGTAATGGGGGACTTCAATACTCCACTTTCAACAATGGGCAGATCAATCAGAGAGAAAATCAGCAAGGAAAAACAGAGTTCACTGACATTATAGACCAAAGGGACTAACAGATATATACAGAACTTTTCATCCTACAGTTGCAGAATACACATTCTTCTCATGAGTGCATGGAACTTTCTCTTGGATAGACCATATGCTAAGCCATAAAGCAAATCTCAGAAAATTAAAAAAAAAACATGAATCATATCATGCATCTTCTCTTCCGCAATGGAAAGAAGCTGGAAATCAATAACTCAAGAATATCCAGAACACATACAAATATATGGAGATTGAACAATATCCTTCTGAATGAATGATGGGTCATAGAAGAAATCATGAGATAAAAAATTTCTGGAAACAAATGAAGACAACAATAAAACATATGAAATGTATGGGATACATCAAAAGCAGTGCCAAGAGGATAGTTTATAGCAATTGGTGCCTACATCAGGAAATTGGAAAGGCACCAAATAAATGAGCTATCAATGCATCTCAAGGATCAGAAATACAACAGCCAATCAAACCCAAAATTAGTAAGAGAAAAGAAATGCTTAAAATTAGAGAAGAAATAAAATTGAAACCAAAAAAATACAAAATATCAGAATATTGAATAATTTTTTTCAAGAAATATACAAAATTGAAAAACATTGGGCCAACTAACCAAAAAAAGTGAGAAGATCCTAATAAATAACATTAAAGATGAAAAAAGAAATATAGCAACATATATCAATAAATAAAAAATAAATCATCAGAAATTACTACAAAGAGCTATAAACCAATAATCTGGAAGTACAGAAAATGGATAGATTCCTGGACACATATAACCTACCTAAATTGAGCCATGAAGATGCAGAAAAACCACATACACTCTTAACCAAGATGGAAATTGAATCACTAATAAATAGCCTCCCAACAAAAACAACACACAACTGAATGGCTTTACTGCTGAATTCTACCAAAAATTAAAAGAGCTAACTCCAATTCTTCTCAAGCTATTAAAAACAAGTGAAAGGGAAGGAATCCTCCCAAATTCTTTCTATGAAGCCAACACCAGCTTAATCCTAAACCTGAGAAAGATGCAGCAGAGAAAGAGAACTACAGACCAATTTCCTTGATGAACATAGTTGCAAAAATTACCAAAAAAATTCTAGTCAATCAAATCCAACAGCACATTAGAAAGATCATTACCCAGACCAAGTGTGATTTAGGTCTGGTATTTAGGGATGGTTCAACATTCACATTCAATGTGATATACTACATTAACAAATTGAAGAACAAAACCCATATGATTATCTCAGTAAATGCAAAAAAAAGCATTGATAAAATAAAATACCCTTCCATGATGAAAACTCTAAGCAAATTGGGTATCAAAGGAACATTATTCAACATAATCAGGGCAATTCATGACAAACCCATGGCAGCATCCTATTGAATGGCAAAAAGTTGGAAGTATCCCCACTGAGTTCCGGAACTGAAGTTGCCAAGTATCACCATTGCTATTCAACATAGTCCTTGAAGTTTTAGCTAGAGCTATTAGAAAAGAGAAAGAAATCAAAGGCATGCAAATTAGGAAGGAGGAAGTCAGACTATCCATATTTGCAAATGATATGATTCTACATATAGGAGATCCAAAAGACTCCACTAAGAGACTATGGAATTCATAGAAGAATTTGATAAAACACCAGAATATAAAGTCAATACATAAATATCAATAGCCTTTTTATACATAGGCAATGCTAAGGCTGAGATTGATCTTAATCAATCCCAATCAAAATAGCTTAAAAAAATCAAATACTTTGGAATAGGTTTAACCTAGTATGTTAAAAATCTTTACAATGAGAATTACAAAGCATTAAAGAAAAAAACAGAAGAAACAAAAAATTGGAAAAATCTTCCACGTTCATGGATTGGAAGAATCAACATCATCAAAATGTCCAGACTTCCAAAAGCAATTTACAGGTTCAATGCAATGCCAATCAAAATAACAATGACATTCTTCTCAGTTATGAAAAAAATGATGTTGAAATTCATACAGAGGCACAGAAGACCGTGAATAGCTAAGAAATCTTATACAACAAAAACAAAGCTGAAGGCATCAAAATACCAGATTTCAAGATATCTTACAGGGCAGTTATAATCAAAACAGCTTAGCACTGCTACAAAAACAGATGAATAAACCAATGGAACAGAATAGAAACAGCAGAAATCAAACAAAGCATCTACAACCAACTATTTGAAAAGGGGGCTAAAATCAATCCCTCGATCAATGACAATCTTTTCAAAAAATGGTGCTAGGAGAACTGGATTTTTACATTCAGAAGCATGAAGCAAGACCCCTACCTTATACCTTACACAAAAATCCACTCAACATGGATTAAAGACCTAAATCTAAGACCCAACATCTTCAAAATATTAGAGAACATTGAGAAATCCTGCAAAACATTGGCATAGGCAAATACTTCTTGGAAAAGACCCCAGAGGCACAAACAATCAAAAGCAAACTTCATAAATGGTATTACATCAAATTGAGAAGCTTCTGTACTGCAAATAAGCACTCAGAAAAGTGCAGAGGCAACCAATAGAATGGGAAAAATTATTTACAACCTATGCAACTGATAAAGGATTAATAACCAGAATATGAAAAGTTATCAAGAAGCTCAACAACAATAAAATGAACAATCCAGTTAAGAAATGGCAAAGGAATTAATCAGACATTTTTCAAAAGAGAAAATCCAACAGACACATGGAAAAATGTGCAGGATCAGTAGTCATCGGAGAAATGAAATCAAAACCAAATGAACCATTATCTAACCCATTAGAATGGCTTTCATATGGAAATCAACAAACAACAAATGCTGGCAAGTATGTAGGGAAAAAGGTATCCTACTGCACTGTAGGTGGGAATGTAAATTGATAAAACCACTATGGAAGACAAAATGGAAATATCTTAGAAATGTGTATATAGACCTACCATTTGAACCCAGAAATCCCACCCTGGGAATTTAATCAATGGAAATGAAATCAGCATCTGAAAGAGTATTCTGCACCCCCATATTTAATGCAACTCAACTGACAATATCTAACACATGGAATCAACCCAAATGCCTGTCGACTGAAGACTGGATAAAAAAAATTATGGGATATGTACACTATGGAATACCACACAGCAGTAAAAAATGAAAGCTGGTCATTTACAACAAAATGGATGAATCTGCAAAGCATCAATCATACTTTGTGAAATAAGCCAGTCCCAAAGGGAGAAATACCACGTGTTCTCCCTGGTCTGTGATAACCAATAGAGCACTTAAAAGGCAATCTGTAGAAGTGAAATTGACACTTTGAGAAACAATGACTTGAATAGCCCTTGTCCTGACTGTTGAGTAATGGTTTTGTTTTGATTTATTTATTTATTTATTTAGTAAATATAAATTTCCAATGTACAGTTTATGGATTACAATGGCTTCCCCCCCATAATTTCCCTCCCACTCACACCCCTCCCATCTCCCGCTCCCTCTCCCATTCCATTAACATCAAGATTCATTTTCAATTATCTTTATATACAGAAGATCGATTTAGCATATATTAAGTAAAGAGTTCATCTGTTTGCACCCACACAGAAACACAAAGTCTAAAATACTGTTTCAGTACTAGTTATAGCATTACTTCACATTAAGGACAGAGATCCTACGTGAGGAGTCAGCGCATAGTGACTCTTGTTGTTGACTTAACAATTTGACACTCTTGTTTGTGGCGTCAGTAGTCTCCCTAGGCTCTAGTCATGAGTTGCCAAGGCTATGGAAGCCTTTTGAGTTTGCTGACTTCGATCTTATTCCGACAGGGTCATAGTCAAAGTGGAAGTTCTCTCCTTCCTTCAGAGAAATGTACCTCCTTCTTTGATGGCCCTGTTCTTTCCACTGGGATCTCACTTGCAGAGATCTTTGATTTAGGTCATTTTTTTTTCCAGAGTGTCTTGGCTTTCCATGCCTAAAATACTCTCATGGGCTCTCAGTCATATCACAATGCCTTAGGGGTTGATTCTACTATTTGTTAAACTGTTTAATCAACATAGAATTAAACATACTTATCTAAAGTTAATTGAAAATAGATCTCAATAAAAAATAAGAGTAGGTGTAAGAGAGGGAGGAGGAAGAAGGGTTGAGAGTATTAGCAGGAGGGTGAACATGGTGGAAAAAATCACCATGTTCCTAAAGTTGTAATTATGAAGTATAAGAAGTTTGTAACTGTAAGGATGTATAGTTCTGTATATGTACCTACATATGTACCCACATATCTACTTCTAAGGATATAGTTTAAAAACTTTCCATGGGACCCCAAATCTTAAGCTGGATGGTAAAAATAACATCTTAAGTATTAAAGTGACCACATGAATAGGATTAAGGGTCTGGTGTCTGGTAATACTAACACATAGAATTAAAAAGGAGTGAATGCTCCAACATGGGAAGCAGTCCACACAGAAGACTCATAGAATGACAATCGCTTTATTGCACTCTGACCTCAGAATCAGCCCTAAAGGCATTCCAGTCTGGCTTAAATACCCATGAGAGTATTTCAGGCATAGAAAGCCAAGACATAGAGGCAAAAAATATTCTACATGAAGTTTCTCAGTGTATGAGACCCAGTGTAAAGAAGTGGTCATCAAAGACGGAAGTACTTTTTCCTGAAGGAAAAAGCAAACTTCTACTTTGTGTATGGTCTTGTCTAAATACTGACAGAGTTTGTGGATTCAAAAGGCTTTCATAGCCTAAGTAGCTCATGTCAAGAGCTTTGAGTGATCATTGACATCATATATTAGAGTGTTAATTGTTAAATTAACAACAAGGATCACTGTGCACTAACTTTCCATGCAGGACCTCTGTCCTCAAAGAGTTGTATTATAACTATGTCTAAGTGCTCCAAAAGATGTATCATTCTTGGGTGCTTCATTAAAGTTGTCTAAGTTTCTATGAAAACAAAAAAAGGAAGTGAAATTAACTGCAAGAAACAATGATTTTGAATAGCCCTTGTCTCAACCGTTGATGAACAGTTTTTTGTTTTGTTTTGTTTTCCTTTTTGGTTTTTGGGTTTCTTTAGCATGCAAGTTGTTGAACTCTTTACTTAGTATAGAGTTGGTCTTCTGTGAATAGAGTTCATCAAAAATGGATATTAGTAGAGAATGGTACTGGGAATGGGAGAGGTTAAGAGGTGTGGGAGAGTGGTTGGGAGGATGGGTACAGTGGGAAGGATCACTATATTCCTAAAGTTGTACTTATGAAATCCATGATATCTGTATTCCTTAAATACAAGTTTTTTTTTTTTTTTGGGGGGGGGGGATAAATTGAAACAATAAAAAAAAATTTTATAAAGGTGTGGAAAAAATCCCTAATACACTATTTTGGGAAGGTAAACTGATACAGTTATTATGGAGGACAGTAGAGAGATTTCTCAGAAAACTAAAAATAGATCTTCTGTGTGACCCAGTTAAACCCTCCTGGGAATATACCCAAAGGAAATTAAATTGACATATAAAAGTCACCTGTATGCAATGTTTACAGCAGCTTAACTCACAATAGCTGTGATATGAAAGTAAACTGGATGTCCATTAACTGATGACTGGATAAAGAAAATGTGACATATATATATATATATTATATATATATAAATGGAATATTACTCAGAGACTAAAAAAATGAAATCCTGACTTTTACATCAAAATGCAGGCATTTTGCAACAAAATAAGATCATTACTAAGTGAAACAAGGCTGATCCAAAAGAAAAATATTATGTTTTCTCTTATTTGTGTTAGTTAATGTATATATTATTATACATTTAATGATCAGTGATAATTTTAAAATTTACCATTCAACAGTATAATGGCTAATTTTTCATTTCCTTACATATATTCCTGAAATATATGGACTTTTTACTTTATATTTGCTGAACTCTTTATTTAGTATAGCTTTTTGACAATAATATAAGCCTTTGTAATATAAATTAAAAACATGTTATCTCAATTATTAAAAATAGAGAAAAGATGGAAGGAGGGCAGGAGACATTGTATTGTCAGAATTGCATCTATGAAATACATCAAACCTGTTCTTTTTAATTATCACATTAACATAAGAATTGGTGAGAATTCTGTTGTGGAAATTATATATTTGCTGTGATCCTGAGAATCTAATGTATTAATAAATTCTTTTAAAAATAGAAAAACAAACAAAAATCAATACATTGTGGATGGAGAAGGTAGGAATATGCAAATTCTGGCACTGATACTGATGTTCTTGAGAATACATAAAGTATTAGAGACTATATGCCTCTCTTGTGTAGGAATCTTTTTTTCCTTGTGAATTGTTTTAGCATTTTATTTTCCTCTTTACAGACATTAAGGATCCTTTGTCATTTATTTTTTTCACATGCTTATAACATCTTACAGATTATTCCCTAAGTCATAAACTAGTAGTGTATATGCAAGGGTTTTTTTTTAAAGAAAAAAGATTTTATTTATTTATTTGAGAGGTAGAGTTACAGAAAGTGAGAGAGAGAAACAGAGAGAAAGATCTTCGGTTTGATGGTTCACTCCCCAATGGTTGCTAAGGCGAGAGCTGCGCCGATCCAAAGCCAGGAGACAGGTGCTTCTTCCCAGTCTCCCACAGGGTGCAGGGGCCCAAGGACTTGGGCCGTCTTCTACTGCTTTCCCAAGCCACAGCAGAGAGCTGGATTGGAAGAGGAGCAGTCGAAACTAGAAACGATGCCCATATGGGATGCCAGCACCACAGCGCTGGCCCTTTATGTAAGTTTTTATGCCTGTACTATGCTATTTTAACCACTATAACTTTGAAGTATGCTTTGAAATCAGATATTGTGTTGCTTACTGCTTTTTTTCTTTCATTCATTCTTTTATTCTTTCTTTCTTTATGATCAAGATTTTGGATTGCTTTCGTAATTCTGTAAAGATTGTTCTTAAAATTTTGGTAGGCATTGCACTGACAATGCATATTTTTTTAGGTAGTATGGACATTTTAACAATATTAATTATTATAATCCATGAACACAGACATCATTTCACTTTTTGTGTCCTTATTGATTTCTTTAACTAGTGTTTTATAATTATAATTGTAATAATTATTTATTATTTTTGAGATAACATTTTTAATTTTCATTATAGTCAAAAGTGTAATGATGCTACAAATACAGAATTCAACAAATCAAAAGGTAGAATAACCATAGTCCTAGCACAATAGATTAAACTGCTGCCTGTAATGCCAGCATCCCATTTGAGCACCAGTTGCAGTCCAGGTTGTTCCACTTCCTATGCAGCTCCCACTAATGCACCTGGAAAAGTAGTAGAAAACAGCTCAAGGTCTTGGGCCATTGTTATCAATGTGGGAGACCTGGATGGAGTTCCAGGCTCCTGGCTTCAGCCTGCCCTAGCCATTTAGGGAGTGATCCAGCAGATGGAAAATCATTCTCTCTTTTTCTCTCTCTCTGTCTCTCTCTCTCTCTCTCTCTCTCTCTTTCTCTCTCTTTCTCTCTCTCTCTTTCTCTGTAACTCTTTTAAATAAAGAAAGAAAATTCTAAAATAAAAAAGTCTGCACTCCAGCAGGAAAATAAGCAAGGGTTATAAACAGTAATGAAATGAAAAGATGTTCAACCTCACATATTTATTTTGAAACAGTCACAAAATCATTAAAATTATTGTAGTATATAATTTCTTTCAATTTATTTGACAAAGATTTATATGAAAGTTTGACAAAACTCTGTACTTGAAGCAAAACTGAAACACATAGACATAAATATTTAATTTTTTGTAGCTATTGTCAGTGGGACATTATTTCCCTTTCACTGAGATCATTATTGGTATATGAAAAGTATGTTCTTTTTATATGTTAATTTTATATCCTGCAACTTTACTGAATTAGTTTATCAGTTCTAAGAGTTTTTTCATAGAGTGTTTAGGATTTTCCATGTACAGAATCATGTCATTCGCAAACATGGATATTTGAGGAGTAAAACAGCAGATGAAAGATCTCTCTCTCTCCCTGTGTGTATGTGAAACTCTGTTTTAAATAAATAAAATAAAACTTTTAAAAAGTAGACATCCTTGTCTTGTTCTGGATCTCAGATCCTGAAAGTGTTTCCCATTTAGAATGACATTACCTGAGGACTTGTCTCCAATAGCCTTTATAATTTTGAGTTATGTTCTTTCTATATCTAATAGTTTGATAGTTTCTATCCTGAAGGGATGTTGAATCTCAATACATGACTTTTCTGCATATATTGAGATGATTTTTGTTCTTTGTTCTGTTGATGTGATTTATTACATTTATTGATTTACAAATATTGAATTATCCATGAATCCCTAGTATAAATCCCATTTCATTGTAACATATATTTTTGATGTATGTTGGGTTTGGTTTCATAATATTTTGTTGAGAATTTTGTATCCATAGGTATTGGTCTGCAGTATTTATTTTTGTTCTGTTTTTATTTTTTGTTCTGTTCCTTTTGATTTTGGAATTACAATAATGCTGGCCTCAGGAAAAAAGATTTTGGTAGATTTCCACTTTTTCCAATATTTTGGAATATTTTCAGAAGTGCTGGAGTTAGTTACTCTTAAAGGATTTTGTAGAATTCAGTTGCAAAGCCATCTGGTCCTGGACTTCACTTTGACGGGAGGTTTCTAATTAATACTTCAATTTTTTAATTTATCTAGTTAGACTTTCTATGTCTTCTTTAGTTAATCTTGGTAGTTTGCATGTGTGCAGGAATTTATCTATTTCCTAAAGGGTTTACAATCTGATACCATGTAGCTGTTCACAGTGTTTTTTACGATTTTTGTACATCCCTATTATCAGTTGTAATGTTTCCTTCTTCACCTTTAATTTTATTTGAAGTTTTTTTCCTAAAAGTTTGTCTATTTTGTTTATTTTCTTGTTTTATTGTTTGTATATTTTTTCATTTCAATTTCTGTTTTTTCTGCTCTGATCCTTACTATTCCTGTGTTTTGTTTGCTCTTGCTTTTCTGAGTCTTATGCTTTAGTAGATTATTTGAAATCTTTCTATTTTTTAATTAATCTTTTTAAATTTAAATTTATTGTTATAAACTTCCCACTTTATACTGCATTTGCTGTATCCCACAGCTTTGATTTGTTGTTTCCAGTTTCATTTGTTTCAAGAATTTTTTAATTCCCCATTGAATTTAACAATAACCCATTGATCATTCAGGAATATGTTGTTCAGTTTCCATGTATTTGTAAATTTTCTGTTGCTGTTGTTGATGATTTCCAATCTTATTTCTTCATAGTCTGGTAAGACACATGGTATAATTTCAGATTTTTAATTTAGTATGATTTGATTTATGGTCAAATATATCATCTATCCTTGATACTTTTCCATGTACTTGTGAGAATATGTATTTTGCAGTTGTTCTGTAAATATTTGCTGAGATCATTTGCTTTGTAGTATGGTTCAATGCTAATGTATTTTTATGATTTTTTTTGTAGTACAGTTTACTCTGATGTATTTTTGCTTAATGAAATGATTTGTCTATTGATGACAGTGGAGTGTTGAAGTCTCCTACTATTACATATGTTTGATTTATATCTCCCTCGGGTCTAACAATATTTGCTTTAAATACTTGGATTGTCTTGGTTTATGTGCATATATATTTATCTTTTTAAACCAGAAAACTTTTACTTAAGGTATGCAAACTTCATGCATTTCATATATACAAATTTAGGAACATAGTGATTCTTCCCACTCTATCCTCCCTCCCACCCAGACTTCTACCCTTTTTCCTCCTCCATCTCCTATTCCCATTCTTATTTTTTACTAAGATCTATTTTTAATTAACTTTATATACATGAGATTAATCTTACACTAAGTACAGAGTTCAACAAATACTATAAAAACAAAAAACTGGGCAGTTCAAGGTAATTGCACCCAAAAGTGTCAATATCACTTATATAGTTACATTTTGGATACTCTATTAGTTACCTCAGATCAGGGAGACCATATGGCATTTGTTTTTTGGGTACTGGCTTATTTCACTAAGTATAATGGTTTCTAGTTGCATCCATTTTGTTGCAAATGACAAGATTGCATTTTTTATTACCACTGTGTAGTATTCCATCATATACATATCCCATAATTTCTTTATCCAGTCTTCAGTTGACAGACAGCTGAGTTGATTCCACATCTTAGCAACAATAAACATGGAGGTACAGATAACTCTTCTATATGTTGATTTCATTTCCTTTGGATAAATTCCCAGGAATGGGATGGCTGGGTCATATGCTAAGTCTATATTCAGATTTCTAAGGTATCTCCCTACTGTCTTCCACAATGGCTGTATCAGTTTATATTTCCATCAACATTGCACGAGGGTACCTTGAGGAAGGTCCTTTTTGGTTGAGTCTGGGGTTCTTTGAGCTTCTTGTATCTCAATGGTACATCTCTTGCAAGACTTGAAAAGTTTTCAGCTAAGATTTCATTAAGTAGATTCTCAATGCTTTTTACTTCTCTTTCAAGTGTCCTTATAACATGAATATTTGTTTGCTTAATGGTATTCCCTATGTCTCATAGGGTTCATTCATTTTTTTAATTTTCTTCTGATTAGGTTATTTCAAAAGTCTTATTGTGAATGTGTGAAGTCTTTTCTGTTATTTAAGTTCTAAATTGTATTTTATATTTCATTGATTGAAGTTTTCAACTCCAGAATTTGATTGATTTTTCAATGATTTCTATCTTTTTTGAATTTCTCATTCATACCATCCTTTATTATTCTCATTTCACTGAATTGTCTACCTACATTCTATTTATTCTCATTTAGTTTCTGCAGGATCATTATTTTATACCCTTTTCTAAGCATTTCACAGGTTTCTTTCAAATGTAGATTTTTTTCTGGAAAGTCACTGTGTTCTTTTGGGGTACTGTGCTTCTTTACTTCTTCATGTTTCCTATGTCCTAATATTGACAACTATACTCGTGCTGTAAGACTGCCTGCTACTTTTTGAGGTAGTTTTATTAGAAAATACTTTGTTCATATGGAATGTAGAGTGTTAGTTGGTGGGTTGCATTTATTTTGTTTCTAGGTGGGCTCAGACATGTAATCATTAATTAATTTCTTCACCTTTTCTCAATGAAAGCAGTATCTATGAATGCTGCAGTTGTATAGTATGCAGAAGTTCATGAAGGTATTAGTATGACATTGAAGTAGATGTGGGGATTCCCAACATTGGGTGTCAATCACACTAGAGTTTTTGATGGCAATAGACATATTCTTGGTGCTGTGCTACATAGAGAAGGCTGTCTTCTTGTTCCACCAGGTAATTATTAGTGATGGTGGGGCTTCTTCACCAATAACTGTGTTTCTGAAACTATGTGATATAAACAAGACTGTCTCCAGTTCCTGTTGGGTGGGCATGGGTGATGGGACTAATAGCACCACAATCACCAGTTCCAGCATTGGGAGACACAAAAGAGAATTTGGTGAGGGCCCTCGGGGTGAATATAGTTCATGCTGGGGATTGTTTACTGGCAGGACTAGAACAGCAGATTGCAGGTAGTGTCTCCTTTCGGTCCCATATATTGGGTTCAGATGATTATAAATAATATAGAACTAATAGACTCAGTCTTGGAACAGCAGAGCAAGAAGGGTACCTTGCCTAGATCTCACAGGAAATATGTATGTTACGCTAGGAATTACAAATTGGCATCTATGGGTGGTAACTGTGGCATGGAGATCTAGCCTTCCCCAAGACTCATAGGCCAAGTGCAAAGTTTACTGGAAATATAGAGCCAACAGTCACTGTTCTAGAGCACATGGTGATGTAAAGACCTACTCTGGACTCATGTTTCACATGGAGGTTATGCTAGGGATCTTGTACTGGCAGGCACATTCTGGAGCTGTGGAATGCAGTCCCACTGGGTGATTTAAGTGATTCTGTAGAATATAACTCCAATAGTCTCAGTTCCAGAGCTGCAAGACTTGGAGGGTACTTTATTCACATCCCACAAGTTAATCACAGATAATTCTGAGGACTATTCACTAAGAGTTCTATGAAATCACCAATGTGCTTATAGAACAAATAGTAACATATCTACAGCTCCAGGCTACAGTTGAGTCCTTACCCAGGTCCCTTGTTTTGAATGTAAATGACTTCTCAGAATATTGCTCCAACAATCCCAGTCCCAGTGCTGTAGGACTTGGAGAGTACCTTAACCAGGTCCAATACAATGACTGCAGGTTTTACTGGAGATTGTACAGTAGCAAGTGTATGTCTGGAGCAGAAGAAGGCAAAGATTGTCTTCCTTAGGCTACACAGAGAAGCACACAGGTCCCTGGGACTCATACAACTAACAGTCACAGTCTTAGGGCTGCAGGATGTGGTGGAGCCCTTATCCAGGTTTCACAGGGCAAGTGCAACTTATTCTGGAGGCTTTGGGCTGGTAGCTGCCAGTCTAAAGCTTAGGAATGCAGAAAGGGTTCTCTAGGTCTCATCAGTGAGTGTGAGTCACATCAGAGATTATAGCACCAAAAGTCATAGTCTCAAAGCTATAGGACATGGGGTGCTTTGACTCCTAATTCCAAAAGACATGCAAGGATGATGTTGGGGCTTATTCACAATTTAATAGCTAGTAATTATAGATATAATTGAATTAAATTCTACTATGTGCTACACTTGTTCTCTATTTTTCTTTTTCTTCCACTCTTCTGTTTTTTGTCACATTGGTTTTAATTGAACATAATTTATGATTCAACACTCTCTGTTCTTTTTATATGTTTTTTTAAGATTTATTTACTTATTGGAAAAGCAGAGCTACAAACACACACACACACAGAGAGAGAGAGAGAGAGAGAGAGAGAGAGTTAACGAGAGCGAGCTTCCATTTGTTGGCTCATTCCTTAAATGGCCACAATGGCCAGGTTGGGCTCATCTGAAGCCAGGAACCAGGAGCTTCTTCCAGGTTGCCCACATGAACACATGGTTGCAAGCATTTGGACCATCTTATGCTGCTGTCCCAGGCACATTAGCAGGGAGCTGAATCAGAAGCGGAGAAGCCAGGACTTAAACTGGCACTTATGTGGGATGCCAGTGCTGCAGGTGGTGGCTTTACCTACCACAATGCCACAATGTCACAATGCCGGCCCCATAAGTATTTCTTTAGGAGAAATTTTAGTAATTGTCTTCGATTTCACACTATTCAAAAGAAAAATTGAGTAATTATATTAATTTCAGACAAAGCAGACTTTATAGCAAGAAAAAATATTGGAGATCAAGAAGAACGTTATATAATGATACAATCGTCAGTCTTCAAAAAGACAAAGCAATTCTTTTTTTTTAATTTACAAAGATTCATTAGAGTAAAAGACCTCCAGCCAGAGTGGTATGGAGGGGGATTTCCAAGAGAGGAAAACATCCAAATAACTTTGTAGCACTGGGGTTTTTAAGTACAATTTTGGAAAAAAAAAAAAAAACAACTTTACAACCAGATTGGCATTTAGTTGCCAGGCAGGGACAAAACCCAAAGGATCTGATTTACAATTGTTTATCCTATCTGGCTTGCTCAAGATAAAACAAAAAATCATCCAGAAGGGTAGAATAGGTAACTTGTTTTCAAAATAAACTGTGAGCTCAGGAAGATAAAATCACCACTCCCTTGCTATTCTCATGGTAAATTTGGAGATTCCTAAGGAAGGAGGGCAGACATTTTGTTCTTGCTAAAGTAATCTTTTTGGGGAAGAAAGTAATTCTTAATAGTAAATCCCTTACAGCAAGGCATCACAGTAGTGAGGCAAAAACCAATAGAACTGCTAGGAGAATAGACAAATTTACAGGTAGAGTTGAAGACCATAATACCCTGGCAATTATAATTGAAAGATCAAGTAGGAGGGAACTCAGTAAGGAAACAATTGAACCAAACATTCTCACCAAACAACTGCATGAGGTTGACATTTTATAAATGACTTTATTGCAGCAGAAAACAGTTTCTTCTTAAACTCCTATGGTATGTTCACCTAGCCATTTTCTGGATGACGAAATATATCTTAACAAATTTAAAAGAATAGAAATTATGCCAAAAGAAGTCCTTACTAAACATAAAGGGTATTTATTAGAATTAAAACATAAACTGGGAATTGTCTCTGTCCTCAAAAATGCTAGAAGTTTAGTAGAGTGGAAGCATTTGGCATGGGAGTTTGGATATGCTTGGGATGCTTGCATGCCATATCACAGTGCCTGGGTCTGACTCTGTAGCAAAGATATATCTTAAAGAGAAATGTGATGATTTCACTGAGGCAACTGGCAAAGACAAAAAAATAAACAGATTAGTAATTGTAAGATGTATGGCCTGTAACAAATCTTTCCAGAAACAAATCAATTAATTCACAAGCATTTATTGGGATTCCACTCCCAGGCAAGGTTCCCGGGTCCCAACAGAGCAACAGAGCAGGGGCTGGGGAAGTCGCGCGTCAGAGATTGGGAGGGCTCCTTTTATAGATTCAGGGCATGGGGGTTAAAGGTTGAGGTGGGTCTGATCCTCATTGGTTGACCTTTAGGCACCCATGGGGACCTTGACAAGGACTTTTCTTCCCAAGAAGTACAGGTAGGGACTTCTCCATTCCCAGAAGTATAGGCCTTCCTTCCATGAGGATCCCAAAGCTACCATCCTGACCTTTTGATGATAGGAAAGGGGGCGATGATGAGTTGTGGTCTACAGGGGTCTGCTGGCGGTATCTTGGGGCTCCACAAGGACAGGCATGTGTAGATGGAGAAGCATCTGGTTGACTGCCTGGTTGCTTAAGGCCTCGGTTCATTCCATTATCACTTGCTGTGAACACTTAGATACTGTAGTATACAAGTCAAGGTGAGAATAGCAACCAATGATCCTAAGAGTGGCATTAACCAGGTAATGAGAGGATTTCATAGAGGAGAGGAAATGGGGGGTCTCTGGATCTTTGTGGGGACAGTTTGATGGATGTGGCTTAAATCTGATCCCAGCCAAGACCGGGAGAAAGGCCACTCAACTTTTGCAGGTAACAGGGTTTGTTTGTAGAGAAATTCTGAATAATCATACAAATTAAGTGGAGGAGAGGACGATCAGTACACACAGGTTGGGAGCAGAGCCATTGATGTTACAGTAGAGGCTATGATTACAAAGGAATGAGGCCAAAGTGGGCTAGACAGGGTGTAGAACAAAGGACAGAGTCATTATTAGAGGACCCAAGAAAGGTACTGTCTCAGGCAAATAGAAACTGACAGAACAGGCCTGATAATTGATCAGGTGGGCTTTAGGCCCTGTAAGTTAAGAGGCCCAGACCTATCTCTTCACATAGGGTACATCCTAATGGAGGTGTGAGCCTCCTTGGGGAAGGTACCCTGTTGACTTCCATTACCTACCTGGCCTGGGAGGTGAGCTGGCCAGGTAAAGGCAGGTGGCATCTCTAACAGGACATTTACAGTTCTGCTTGCAATGTTGCTGACCCTACTTGGCAATCCCCTCAGCTGTGGTGGTCAGTTTGGAAGCTAGGCTGAGTGAAGGGCTTTTCAGCTTAGAGCCAATAAGATCTATGGCTCTGAACAGGTCATCCTTCAACTCCAGGCAGGTCCATTTCCAGTGATCCAACTCTTGGCTGGCAGAGCTGCCAGGGCTCTTCATAAGCTGACTTCTGCTGAAGCCCAGGCTTACCTCATTGAAAGCCACTGCAGTGGACTGGCCTGTTGGGTCTCCCTGATGGCAGATCACTGTAAAGAGCAGCCTTTAATAGGCCTGCCACCTATCTCTACATTTCTGATGCCTAACTTTCTTTTCCTCCTGATTTTTGAAAAGCAGACCAGAGGATGCAAGTCAAGGGGGTGCTAAAGTCCCATCTATGATCTTTGCGGCCTAAACTAGAAGTCTATAGTCACAGGCATGTTCTGATAGTGGTTTTTCTGAGGTAGATAATGCCCATGAGGAAAGCTATGTCCTTCCTTTAAAACTTTCTTTCCCTTTGTTTGGTCTGAAAGGAAGATCTTGCCTGTTTACTGTGTCCATGGCAAAGTAAACCTAGCTGTGAAATTATAATTTAAGCTTCATTTTGGCCATGCTATTAAAAGAAATGTTATCTATCCATTTTATAAGATCTAAAAATCAAATTGTGCACCTTGGAGAGTCCTTCAGAATAGAATTAGTTTCCTACCTTAAAGAGAATGGAGAAATGAGAGAACAAGTTGGCCTTAGAATAGAGAAATAAGGGAGAAGTCCTAGATTGCCTACTGACAATAGCAATATCAAATGAAAACTTAGCAAGCGATTTCAACCATTAGATAACAACTTAAGAAAACATTTGCCAGAAGGTCCAATGCCTTCTATAAACTTTAAGAATACATGTGTTTGGAAACATCTCTTAAGTAGCTAACAGTAATAAGAGTTACTGAATGTATTACTGAATGCAGATAATCAGTTGGTTTCTTTCTCTTTTTTTTGGACAGGAAGAGTGGATGGTGAGAAAGAGAGACAGAGAGAAAGGTCTTCCTTTTTTCCATTGGTTCACCCCCTAATGGCTGCTGCAGGCCATCCTCCACTGCACTCCTGGGCCACAGTAGAGAACTGGACTGGAAGAGGAGCAACTGGGACATAATCTGGCACCCTGACCAGGACCAGAACCTGGGATGCCAGCACCACAGGTGGAGGATTAGCCTATTGCGCCGTGGTGCTGGCCATTCAGTTAGTTTCTGAGCTAATGGCTAAACTTCCATTATAGGGCATTGGGGAAGGGCAAATGTGATGGAGATGATAAGGATCTTGTGTTTTTGTTCATTGAGTTTCATGCACTAGTAGGAAATCCAGAGGTATTTAGTTTGCCATTAAACAAACCCACTCATTCATGAATGAAGTTCCAAAAGATAAATGAAAAGGAGATAAAAAATATAAGTTGATCAACTTATCTGGTGGAACTGAAGTCATAGGAGTAGATGAGATTACTGAGTACAACTGTATAGAGAAAGAAAGGGGCCAGAATAAAATCCTTAGGAACAACCAAATTAAAAGAAATCAGAAGATGGTGACTATGCAAGAAGATTTAATAAGAGAAGCCAAGTAGTAGCTAGAAATTGGAAGAGAGTGATATGTTCAGAAGCAAGATAAGTGAGGATTTCAAAAGAGAATATGAAGTTATCAAGATCAAATGCAGCAAAAGATAATATTGATAAGTGTCACTTGGATTTAACACTGAGATTTTCTTTCTAATCATAACACACAAAAAACAGTTTTAACAAAGTCATAGGAGGTTGAAGCTACATTGTGTGGATTTTTAAGTGAACAATAGGTAGAGAGAAACTGTGTGTGTGTGTGTGTGTGTGTGTGTGTGTGAATTTCAGAAAGATTGTTTCTGAAGGAATGATGATAGAATAGAGACATTTCAAAAGAATAGAGAGATTTGCCTATGCCAAAAGGACTTGTATGGCATCAAAAAGGGAAATCTTTCAGAAATGGATAGATTCCTGGACACATACAACCTACCTAAATTGAACCAGGAACACATAGAAAACCTAAATAGACCCATAACTGAGACAGAAATAATCACTAATAAGCCCTCCCAACAAAGAAAAGCCCAGGACCAGATGGATTCACTGCTGAATTCTACCAGACATTTAAAGAAGAACTAACTCCAATTCTTCTCAAACTATTCAGAACAATTGAAAAAGAGGGAATCCTCCTAAATTCTTTCTATGAAGCCCGCATCACCTTAATTCCTAAGCCAGAAAAAGAAGCAGCATTGAAAGAGACATTGAACATAGACACAAAAATCCTCAATAAAATTCTGGCCAATAGAATGCAACAACACATCAGAAAAATCATCCACCCAGACCAAGTGGGATTTATCCCTGGTATGCAGGGATGGTTCAATGTTTGCAAATTAACCATTGTGATACAGCAGATTAACACTCTGCAGAAGAAAAACCATATGATTATCTCAATAGACGCAGAGAAAGCATTTGACAAAACAACAACACCCTTTCATGATGAAAACTCTAAGCAAACTGGGTATGGAAGGAACATTCCTCAATACAATCAAAGCAATTTATGAAAAACCCATGGCCAACATCCCTTTGAATGGGGAAAAGTTGGAAACATTTCCACTGAGATCTGGTACCAGACAGGGATGCCCACACTCACCACTGCTATTCAATTTAGTATTGGAAGTTTTAGCCAGAGCCATCAGGCCAGAAAAAGAAATTTAAGGAATACAAATTGGTAAGGAAGTAGTCAAACTATCCCTCTTTGCAGATGATATGATTCTTTATTTAGGGGACCCAAAGAACTCTACTAAGAGACTATTGGAACTCATAGAAGAGTTTGGAAAAGTAGCAGGATACAGAATAAATGCACAAAAATCAATAGCCTTTGTATACAGAGACAATGCCATGGCTGACGAAGAACTTCTAAGATCAATCCCATTCACAATAGCCACAAAAATAATCAAATACCTTGGAATAAACTTAACCAAGGATGTTAAAGATCTCTACAGTGAGAATTACAAAACCTTAAAGAAAGAAATAGAAGAAGATACCAAAAAATGGAAAAATCTTCCATGCTCATGGATTGGAAGAATCAACATCATCAAAATGTCCAGTACCCCAAAACCCATTTATAGATTCAATGTGATACCAATCAAGATACCAAAGACATTCTTCACAGAGTTGGAAAAAATGATGCTGAAATTCATATGGAGACACAGGAGAACTCGAATAGCTAAAGCAATCCTGTACAATAAAAACAAAGCTGGAGGCATCACAATACCAGATTTCAGGACATACTACAGGACAGTTGTTATCAAAACAGCATGGTACTGGTACAGAAACAGATGGATAGACCAATGGAACAGAATAGAAACACCAGAAATCAATCCAAACATCTACATGCAACTTACATTTGATCAAGGATCTAAAACCATTTCCTGGAGCAATGACAGTCTATTCAATAAATGGTGCTGGGAAAACTGGATTTCCATGTGTAGAAGCATGAAGCAAGACCCCTACCTTATACCTTACACAAAAATGCACTCAACATGGATTAAAGACCTAAATATACAACCCGACACCATCAAATCAGTAGAGAACATTGGAGAAACCCTGCAAGATATCGGGACCAGCGAAGACTTCCTGGAAAAGTCCTTGGAGGTGTGCGTAGTCAAAGCCAAAATTTACTTTTGGGATTGCATCAAATTGAGAAGTTTCTGTACTGCAAAAGAAACAGTCAGGAGAGTGAAAAGGCAACCGACAGAATAGGAAAAAATATTTGCAAACTATGCTACAGATAAAAGATTAATAACCAGAGTCTACAAAGAGATCATGAAACTCCACAACAACAAAACAAACAACCCACTTAAGAGATGGGCCAAGGACCTCAATAGACATTTTTCAAAAGAGGAAATCCAAATGGCCAACAGACACATGAAAAAATGTTCAAGATCCCTAGCAATCAGGGAAATGCAAATCAAAACCACAATGAGGTTTCATCTCACCCCAGTGAGAATGGCTCACATGCAGATATCTACCAACAGCAGATGCTGGTGAGAATGTGGGGAAAAAGGCACACTAACCCACTATTGGTGGGAATGCAAACTGGTAAAGCCACTATGGAAGTCAGTCTGGAGATTCCTCAGAAACCTGAATATATCCCTACCATACAACCCAGCCATCCCACTCCTTGGAATTTACCCAAGGAAATTAAATTTGCAAACTAAAATATGGTCTGCACTTTAATGTTTCTTGCAGCTCAATTCACAATAGCTCAGACCTGGAACCAACTCAAATGCCCATCAACTGTAGACTGGATAAAGAAATTATGGGACATGTACTCTATAGAATACTATACAGCAGTCAAAAATGAAATCCGGTCATTTGCAAAAAGATGGAGGAATCTGGAAAACATCATGCTGAGTGAATTAAGCCAGTCCAAAAGGGACAAATATCATATGTTCTCCCTAATCGGCCACAACTAACTGAACACCAAAGGGGAAACCTGTTGAAGTGAAATGGACACTATGAGAAACTGTGACTTGATCAGCTCTTGTGCTGACTGTTGATGTACAATGTAATACTTTATCCATTTTAGTGTTTTTTCTTTGTTTTCTTCTACTGCTATTGGTTGAACTCTTTAATTAACACACAATTATTCTTAGGTATTTAAATGTTAACTGCAAATTGATCCCTGTTAAATGTAGCAGTGGGAATAAGAGAGGGAGGAGATGTACAATTTGGGACATGCTCAATTGGACTTGCCCCACATGGTGGAGTTAGAATCGTACCAGGGGATTCCAATACAATCCCAGCAAGGTGGCATGTACCAAGGCCATCTCACTAGTCCAAGTGATCAATTTCAGTTCACAATTGATCACACTGATAGGTCTAAGAGTCAAAGGGGTCACACAAACAAGACAAACAAGAGTCTGCTAATACTAACTGATAGAATCAAAAAGGAGAGAATGATCCAACATGGGAAGCGGGATACACAGCAGACTCATAGAATGGCAGATGTCCTAAATATCACTCTGGCCTCAGAATCAACCCCTAAAGCATTCAGATCTGGCTCAAGAGCCCATGAGAGTATTTTAGGCATGGAAACCCAAGACACTCTGGAAGAAAAAAAAAAAAGAAGACCTAAATGAAAGATCTCTGCGAGTGAGATCCCAGTGGAAAGAAAGGGGCCATCAAAGAAGGAGGTACCTTTCTCTGAAGGGAGGAGAGAACTTCCACTTTGACTATGACCCTGTCAGAATAAGATCGAAGTAAGCGAATTCAAAAGTCTTCCATAGCCTCGGCAACTCATGACTAGACCCTAAGGAGACTACTGACGCCACAAACAAGAGTGTCAAATTGTTAAGTCAACAATAGGAGTCACTGTGTACTTACTTCTCTTGTGGGATCTGTCCTTAATGTGTTGTCCAATGTGAAGTAATGCTATAACTAGTACTGAAACAGTATTTTAGACTTTGTGTTTCTGTGTGGGTGCAAACTGATGAACTCTTTACTTAATATATGCTAAATCGATCTTCTGTATATAAAGATGATTGAAAATGAATCTTGATGTGAATGTAATGGGGAGGTAGCGGGAGATGGGAGGGTTGTGAGTGGGAGTGAAATTATTGGGGGGGAAGCCATTGTAATCCATAAACTGTACTTTTAAATTTATATTTACTAAATAAAAAAATAAAAAATATATTTATTTATTTAAGGCAGAGTTACAAACAGGGAAGGAGAGACAGCAAGAGAGAAAGAGATCTCCCATCCCCTGCTTCACTTCCCCAAATGGCCTGAAGAACCCAGAGGTGGGCCAGGCCAAAGCCAGGATCCAGGAACTTCTTCCCACTCTCCCACGTGCATCAGGGCCCAAGTACTTGGGCCATCTTTTGCTTTCCCACACTTATTACACAGAGCTGGATCAGATGTAGAGCAGCCAGGCTAAGAAACAGTTTCCTCGTGGGATACCAGCACCTCAACAGCGGCTTTACCTGCTATGCCATAGCCCTAATTCATAATGTTAAAAAAGGATTTAACTTGGGGGGTGGAGTCTGGTCTCACCCCAACACCATCTGCACCATCTGCAGGCACCCGAAGGGAATGTGAGGAGCATAGGGAATGTGGGGCAGGTGTCTCAAGTGTCTGCGCCTCTGGCCAGTGTGGGCACCACCCCCTTCTTCTCCATGGCAATTTACCCGGCTGCACTATGGGAGTTTGACCTCCGCCGCCTCAGCGTTTGCCTCCACTGGGCCAGCCATGGGAGCGGTGATTGACAACATCATACCAAAGCCTCTCCTATTTGATGGAGATCGGGCAGGCAATGAACTGAAAATAATCTGATGGTGAAGAGTTTAATTACATGGTGCAACTCTGGATCAGGAACAAGACATAGTCAGTAGCAACGTACACTGAGCTCCCTGTCTCACTGTGAATTTTCAAGGGGGAAACAGTACTGATATATGATACGAATTTCAGAGAAATGGAGATTACAAAAAATACACAAAGAAATAGAATATCCATGGAGCACATGGAAAAATTGTTCAGTGCAAAAAAATAAATTATTCAAGCAAAACAAATACAAAAAACATCACTAAGAATGTGGTGCTTTGGTAAAAATGATCCAGCACCATCCCAACAAGGCATGAGATATTAAAGGAGCTAGGGTCTGGGAAAAGAATTGGAGCGTGTTTCATACATTAAAAAAAAAGTGTTGAGATAAGCTTGAATAAAGACATAAACAGTTTTAAAGTCATCTAGTACCACCCACAGACTTCAGAAAACCTTGAAAAATGATGGGAAACAATCAGAGGTGGAAGAAGTTCAAGAAACAAGTATGGAAGCTAATCTTAAACCTTAGATGGGCTAATCACTTATCATTCCTAGGAATATTAAAATTTCTGCATGCTCTTAGTGTGCTTAGAAATTGTTGTGAAATAAAGTTTGGGGGACTGATGCTTTGCGTGAAGAGTAAAGCCACTGCCTGCAGTGCCGGCATCTCTTATGGGCATCGGTTTGAGTCCCCATTGTGCCACTTCCAATCCAGCTCTCTGCTATGGCTGGGAAGGCAGTGGAAGATGACCCATGTCCTTGGGCCACTGCACCCATGTGGGAGACCCAGAAGAAGCTCCTGGCTTCGAATCAGCCCAGCTCGGGCCATTGCGGCCAATTGGGGAGTGAACCAATGGATGGAAGACCTCTCTCTCTCTCTCACTCTCATTACTTGCCTTCTCTCTCTGTGTAACTCTGACTTTCAAATAAATAAATAAATCTTCAAAAAAAAGAAAGTTTGGGCAGTGAAATACTTTTTGTTAAATATTAATATATGAGGCTGGCACTGGGCTCAGTGGGTTAACACCCTGGCCTGTAACACCGGCATCCCTTATGGGTGCTGGTTTGAGACCTGTCTGCTCCATTTCCTATCTAGCTCTCTGCTATGGCCTGGGATAGCAGTAGAAGATGGCCCAAGTCCTTGGGCCCCTGCACCCACATGGAAGACCTGGAAGAAACTCCTGGCTCGCTCTCTCTCTCTCTCTCTCTCTCTCTGCCTCTCCTCTCTCTGTGTAACTCTTTCAAATAAAAAAATAAATCTTTAAAAACATTAATATACATTTCTTCTTTTAAAATTTTATTTAATAAGTATAAATTTTGAAAGTACAACTTTTGGATTATAACAATTTTTCCTCCCATAACCACCCTCCCACTTAAAAACCATCCCATCTCCTACTCTGTCTCCCATCCCGTTCTTCATCAAGATTCATTTTTAATTATCTTTATATGCAGAAAATCAACTTAGTATATACTAAATAAAGATTTCACAGACACACAAAGTATAAAGTACTCTTTAAGTACTAGTTTTACCATTAATACGCATAGTACAACACATTAAGGACAGAGATCCTACATAGGGAGTAAGTACACAGTGACTCAGTTTGTGGATTTAACAATTGACACTCTTATTTATGATGTCAGTAATCACCCAAGGCAATTGTCATGAGCTGCCAAGGCTATGGAAGCCTCTTGATTTCACAGTCTGTGACCTTATTTAACAAGGCCATAGTCAAAGTAGAAGTTCTCTCCTCCTTTCAGAGAAAGGTACCTCCTTCTTTGATGGCCCATTCTTTCCACTGGGATCTCATTCACAGAGATCTTTCATTTAAGTCATTTTTTTTGTCACAGTGTCTTGGCTTTTCACTCCTGAGAAACTCTCATGGGCTTTTTATCCAAATCCGAATGCCTCCTTACACAAGTGAAAATACCTGCTCTATAGAATTGGTTTGATTGAAATGCTTTTTTTATTATGAAAAGACAATAAGCAACATCACAAAATGTTTAATAAAATGTTTTCAACCTGATAAAAAGTATTTAAGAAAAAAACTATAAAACGAAGTATAAATAATCATAATCATGTGTAAATTATTAAAAACTATATATCAAAACATTTTGTTTAGATATACAATCCATATCCAAGTAAATTATATTGACATGAAAATAAGTGGATTCATCATATTTTTCAAATTCTCTGGAGTGATTCAGGAAATCAAGTAAGATGTTAGTGTTGTTGTACAATGTAATACTTTATCCATTTTAGTGTTTTTTTTATTCTAGTACTAGTGGTTGAACTCTGTAATTAACACACAATTATTCTTAGGTATTTAAATGTTAACTGCAAATTGATCCCTGTTAAATATAAGAGTGGGAATAAGAGAGGGAGGAGATGTACAATTTGGGACATGCTCAATCAGACGTGACCCAAATGATGGAGTTAGAAACGTGCCAGGGGATTCCAATTCAATCCCATCAAGGTGGCATGTATCAAGGCCATCTCACTAGTCCAAGTGATCAATTTCAGTTTACGATTGATCACACTGATAGGTCTAAGAGTCAAAGGGGTCACACAAACAAGACAAACAAGAGTCTGCTAATACTAACTGATAGAATCAAAAAGGAGAGAATGATCCAACATGGGAAGCGGGATACACAGCAGACTCATAGAATGGCAGATGTCCTAAATATCACTCTGGCCTCAGAATCAACCCCTGAAGCATTCAGATCTGGCTCAAGAGCCCATGAGAGTATTTTAGGCATGGAAACCCAAGACACTCTGGAAGAAAAAAAAAAAAGAAGACCTAAATGAAAGATCTCTGCGAGTGAGATCCCAGTGGAATGAATGGGGCCATCAAAGAAGGAGGTACTTTTCTCTGAAGGGAGGAGAGAACCTCCACTTTGACTATGACCCTGTCGGAATAAGATTGAAGTCGGCGAACCCTAAAGGCTTCCATAGCCTCGGGAACTCATGACTAGAGCCTAGGGAGATTACTGACGCCATAAACAAAACAAGAGTGTCAAATTGTTAAATCAACAACAGGGGTCACTGTGTACTTACGTCTCATGAGGGATCTGTCCTTAATGTGTTGTCCAATGTGAAGTAATGCTATAACTAGTACTGAAACAGTATTTTACACTTTGTGTTTCTGTGTGGGTGCAAACTGATGAAATCTTTACTTAGTATATACTAAATCGATCTTCTGTATATAAAGATAATTAAAAATAAAAAAAAAACTTGGTGTTAAATTGGAAATTGCATAGAAAATTAATCAATTAAAAAAAAAATCACGTATGATCTCTGTCCTTAATGTGCTATACATTGTGAGTTAATACTATAACTAGTACTCCAACAGTATTTTTCACTTTGTGTTGCTATGTGAGGGTAAACTGTTGAAATCTTTACGTAATATATACTCAACTGATCTTCTGTATATAAAGAGAATTGAAAAGGAATCTTGATGTGAATGAAAGGGGAGAGGGAGTGGGAAAGGGGAGGGTTGCGGGTGGGAGTGAAGTTATGGGGGAGGAGCCATTGTAATCCATAAGCTGTATTTTGGAAATGCATAGTCTTTAAATAAAAGCTTATAATAAAAAATAAAAATACAAAAAAGAGTTTCTGAAAAAAAAAAAAAAGATGGTAGTTCCAGCGGGAAATATCTCATTACAAAACAATGAAAGAGGTACATTTTTTTCCCAGTCTCTTCTGAAGGTATAGTATAAGTCACAAAATGCCATGGATGCCACATTAATGCATTTGCAGTCAATTGGACAACCAGTCCTAATATTTTTGGTCTATCAATGACATATATTTAATGGTGGTAATTTTAATACATTATATTTCACTTTTGAGATTATATTGAAATACATAACTTGCATGAATGAACTATAATGATTATAATATATTAAATATTGAAATATAAAAATAATTAATGTATAGTTGCTTATTTTTTCTGTGAATAAACATTCCTTTCTTTTCCTTTATTTGCTAGTCCTGCATTATTTTCTAAGTTTTAACTTTTCTATGAATATAATTGCATTGTGAATTCAATCCTATTTTAATTTTTAACTTATTTTTTAAGGAATACAAATTTCATAAGTACAATTTTAGGTATGTAATTATTCTTCCCACTATACCCCCTCTCCCATCCATACTCCCACCCTATCTCCTCCTCCCTCTCCCATTCCCAGTCCCATTCTCCATTAATATTTATTTTCAATTAAGTTTGTACACAAAAAAACCAACTCTATACTAAGTAAAGATTTCAACAATTTGCACACACACACATGCACACACACAAAACCTGAGAATAAGTATCACAGTTGACTCTCATAATACAACTCATTGAGGACAGAGGTCCTGCATGGGAAGTCAGTGCAGAGTGACTCCTATTGTTAATTTAACAATTAATACTCTTATGTATGATATCAGTAACCACTCATGGCTCTTGACATGAGCTGTGTAGGTTGTGGGAGCCTTTTGAATGCACACACTCCTTCGGTATTTAGACAAGACCATAAGCAAAGAGGAAGTTCTCTCCTACCTACAGAGAAAAGTACATCCTTCTTTGATAGCCCCTTCTTTCCACTAGGGTCTCACAGGGATCCTTCATGTTGAACATTTTTTGCCAGTGTCTTGGCTTTCCATGCCTGAAATTCATTGCTATTTTAATTACAGATGGAATTTAGAACAGTTACCTAAATTTCTTCTTAAGCTACTATTCTGTTCAATCAAGAAGAATATTTTCCATCTTTATAAAAGATATCCAAAATTGATTTCAATTATAATCCCAGAACTGTGTTCAAACATTGACACAAAGGAAATGACATGGCATATGAAAGGTTATCACAAGAATTTTTTTTTTAGACAAGCAGAGTTAGACAGTGAGAGAGACAGAGGGACAGAGAGAAAGGTCTTCTTTCCATTGGTTCACCCCCCAAGTGGCCACTGTAGCTGGCACACTGCACCGATCCGAAGCCAGGAGCCAGGTGCTTCCTCCTGGTCTCCCATGCAGGTGCAGGGCCCAAGTACTTGCGCCATCCTCCACTGCTCTCCCAGGCAACAGCAGAGAGCTGGACTGGAAGAGGAGCAACCAAGACAGAATCTGGTGCCCCAACCGGGACTAGAACCCAGGGTGCTGGCACCACAGGCAGAGGGTTAGGCTAGTAAGCCATGGCACTGCCGACTAGCACTTCTTAAAGCAGTCTTTGATAATTTCCATCATTGTCTTCTTAAAGTACTCTATTCACATTTATGATACAAGATTAATAATTTTATTTCAGACTCCCTAGCAGATCTTTTCATGCCTCTTAAATGTCAGTTCTTCAGAGTGTTACCCAGGTCCATTTTTCTTTTTATCCTATATATCTTTTCTGAATAGGCTTCTTTGCTTCTATGTCTTTTTTTTTTTGACAGGCAGAGTGGACAGTGAGAGAGAGAGACAGAGAGAAAGGTCTTCCTTTGCTGTTGGTTCACCCTCCAATGGCCACCGCGGCCGGTGCGCTGTGGCCGGTGCACCGCGCTCATCCAATCGCAGGAGCCAGGTGCCAGGTGCTTCTGCTGGTCTCCCATGGGGTGCAAGGCCCAAGCACTTGGGCCATCCTCCACTGCACTCTCGGGCCACAGCAGAGAGCTGGATTGGAAGAGGGGCAACCAGGACAGAATCCGGGGCCCCAACCAGGACTAGAACCCGATGTACCGGCGCCGCAAGGCGGAGGATTAGCCTGTTGAGCTAGACAGCTGTTGGGTAATCTGTAATGTTCCATTGTTTCCCATTCTGTGGTTACAAACCCCAAAAACAAAGTGATACAGTTTCTTGGTTTTATCTGTATAACATGAACTTGTCCCATTAGCTGCCATTGTCACTCATCTCAAAATAGACCAATATCTCTTCTGGGGAGTCAAAATTTGGGACAAAAGAATGTTGATCTTTTGTTGACTACATCTATTAAATAAAATCAGAAAGTAACATGAGCCATAATTATCTACTATACAAGTAGGCGTGTAAAAGAACCCATTCTGCACATGGAAAGATTAATAAGATGTAGAAATAGAAGAAAAGACTTAGAGAACAGTGCTTGGCTTCCGTTAGTTCCATTCCTGATCTCAGTACATTTTAAGTCAAAGGGCTATTATAAGGGGAAAAAAATTGAGAAATGAAAAATAGTGAAACAAAATCTACCACTAAATATTAACTGAGATAAGGCCAAATATATAATGATTTATAAAATATCTTCGTGTCTTGGAACAAAATCAAAAACTAAGCCAAACGGTACAGATAGAACAGTTACAGATCCACTATCCAATCAAAGTAGGGGAAAAGGGCAAATGGTCATATTTAGAAAGATCCCTTGGGCACATGCATGTGGGGTAGTGAGGACTACAGACTTCCACAGTAGTGCTTGCAAGCAGGTTTCCAGCAGCAACAATCTGCTTAGTTTTCTGCATGGTTTGATCAAAAGCAGTAGCATCACCAGAGAAGATCACCACAATCCCTTCAGGCTATAACTTCCTCTTCAACTCCAGTTGCCTATGAATGGCGTTATGTTTCATCTGCAAGACCAAATTTCTTAATGATAAATCTTAAAACTTGTACAACCCTGGCTGTAATGTATTTAAGGAGTAGTTCTCCAGAGAAACAGAGCCACCACATGGGAAATGCTTTGACTCCTCATTCTTATTCAGAGGGGGACCCATTATTTTCCCCAGACATTACCCAATCCAGAAGAGACTGGCCATTAGAAGGAGGATTGGATGCTGCTTTCATTGCCACAACATGGAATGCATGTAGTACTGAAGAGTTTGCGGGGAGCCGGTGATGACTCAGATGTGGAACTATTTCAAATACTATTGTTGGAACATGAAAGTAGCAATCAGAATTTTCAGAGAGTTGTTAAAGAAGTGTTTTGCTATAAATCAACTGACATAGGTTATGTTTAAACTGATATTGTATAATAACTTTGGCAGAGACTAAGAAAAATCTGTAGTGAGTTAAGAGAAAAAAACTTCGACAAGAACGCAAATTACAGCCATAAGTACAGCATAAAACCATCAAGCACAGTATGGTAGATGACTCCAAAGAGAAATCAGCAAGAACTTGAACTAGAAAAAAGCCAATTAGAATCCCACAACATTTTATTTTGTGTTGATTAATTTATTCCCCAGAGTAAATCAATTATACTTGAATTTTTTTATTTTCATAAAATGTAATTTATTTTATGTACTTAAAGTGAAAATGCTATTACATACATTATGGTAAGAATTTTGATGTTCCCGTGAGACAAAAACTAAATGAGCTAGTCACTTACAAAATACTGTCTTACCACAGCATTCCTCTAATTGTTTAGATACATGCTTTCAGACATCACTTAACTACAAAAAGCAACATTTCTTCACTTGCTGGAAGAAAAGTTAAATTCCTTAAGTAGCAATACAGCTTAATATTTCATCATAGAGAAAAGGAAACATGCAAACCCTGCCTGAAGGAGTATGCTGACTCAAACATTTTTATATTAACACAGTCAAAATGCATCACATGTAAATGGCTCATATTTCTATCATTTCCTGTTTAACCATGAAATTAAGGAGATCTTAAGAAGTCTGGGAAATTGTAAAGAAGTAGCAGAAATATCACATCTTAAGAAGCTGGAGGCATTAAGAAAAGCATATCTAAATTGTATTAGCTCATTTCCATCTTTTAATGATGGGATGAAATACAGGAGGTAGAAGGACACCCAAGGCTTAAAGTGGGAAGGGTAACGCTACCAAGAAGGAGCAAATGGAGACCATGCTGGCAAAGCAAAAGGACTGACTGAAGCTGGGAAGTTTGACATGTTAAACATGGCACACTGAACATACTTGCTTATCTCTGTTTCCTCCCAAAAGCCACTAAAATAAATCACAAGTGGCAATCTGTAAGGCACACAAGACAGATGCCAAAATTTTAGAAGATATCAGGGGCAGGGGAAGGGGTGATTGATGCAGTTGTTAAGACACCATTTATGTTGGCCCTATCCCATACTGGGGTGCTTGGGTTGGAGTCCTTGCTCCACTTCCAATTCTGGCTTTCCACTAATGAGGATACTGAAGGGCAGCAGGTGATCGCTCAAGTAGATAGGTCCCTGCCACCAAAATAGGAGAACTGAATTTAATTCTCATCTTCTGGCTTTGGATTCACCCAGTCCCAGGTGCTGCAGGCATTTAGGGAATGAATCAATAGCAGTTGAAAAGTCTGTCAGTCTCTCTCTGTGTGTGTGTCTCTCTCTCTCTCTGCATTTCAAGCAAAAAGAAAATAATCATTTTTAAGCTTAGAAGATTAAAAATGATTGCAAGGCAGGGTTAAAGCTGTAAAAATTTAAATCTCTAAGTTGGGTGGAGGAAGTGGTCAAGAAGTAAACCCATTCTCACTGCAAGATTCCCTGATAAAGAAAATAAATTTTACACACAAAAACGGTTAAGTATGTGAGGTGATGATTGTGTTAATGTACTTTATTTAATCATAGCACAATGTAAATATCTTTCAAAACACCACATTGTGTACCATAAATGTTCCAGCTTTTGTTTGTATGCTTAAATATTTTGTAAATTGTTGTAAATAGAAAGGCAGCATCAACTGATTGTGATATAATTTACAATGTGTGATTATGGGTGAATAGCAATTTAATAAAATCAAAATCATACCATGTATCTTTTCTGACCACAAAGGAATGAAGCTGAAAATTAAAAATATAATAAGCTCTAGAAAATATGCAGACATGGGGCCAGTGCTGTGGTGTAGCAGGTAAGGCAACCACCTGCAATACCTTCATCCCAGATGGGCACTGGTTAGAGACCTAGCTGAAATACTTCCAACCCAGTTCTCTGCTATGGCCTGGGAAAGAAGTGAAATATGACCCAAGTGTGCTGTAGCCCCTGCACACATGTGGGAGACCCAGTAGAATCTCCTGGCTTCGGCCCAGCCCAGCTCAGGCTGTTGTAGCCATTTTGGGAGTGAACCAGTGGATGGAAGATCTTTCTGTCTCTCTGCCTCTGCCTCTCTGTAACTCCACCTTTCAAATAAATAAGTAATTTTAAAAAAATGAGAGAAAATATACAGACAGAATAGCATGCTCCTCAATGAATTGTGAAGCATAGAAGAAATCAAAATGGAAATCAAAAAATTCTGAGAAATGAATGAAGATGACAATGCGGGGCTGGCACTGTGGCACAGTGGGTTAACACCCTGGCCTGAAGCTCCAGCATCCCATATGGGCATCGGTTCTAATCCTGGCTGCTCCTCTTCCAATCCAGCTGTCTGATATGGCCTGGAAAAGTAGTAGAAGATGGTCCAAGTCCTTGGGCCCCTGCACCCACATGGAAGACCTGGAAGAAGCTCTTGGCTCCTGGCTTCGGATCAGCACAGCTCCAGCTGTTGCAGCCAATTGGGAAGTGAACCAGCAGATAGAAGACTCTCTCTCTCTCTCTCTCTCTCTCTCTCTCTCTCTCTCTCTTTCTCTCACTGCATCTCCTCTCTCTGTGTAACTCTGACTTTCAAATAAATAAATAAATCTTAAAAAAAGAAGACAGTGCAACATATCAAAATTTGTGGGATACAGCAAAATAACAGTTAAGAAGAAACTTTATAACAATTAGTGCCCATATCAAGAAATTAGAAAGACATCAAATAAATGATATAACAATGCATCTCAAGGATCTAGGAACACAAGAAAAAAAAGTACAAGGAGAAAAGAAATAACAAAAATTAGAGAAGAAATAAACAAAATTAAAGTGAAAAATGACACAAAAGATCAGTGAAATGAAGAGCTGGTTTTTTGAAAAAATAGACAAAATTGATAAACAGTTGGACCAACTAACCAAAAAAAGGGAGGTAGGAGAAGATCCAAATTAATTAAATCAGAGATGAAAAAGGAGATGTTAACAATGTATATCAACAGTCTTTCATGACAAAGACCTTAAGCAAATTGGTTATAGAAGGAACATACATAAACAGTCATGGTAATATATGACAAATCAGAACAACTGTCTATTAAAAGGGGAAAAGCTGGAACATTTCCACTAATACCTGGAACCAGATGATGTTGCCGACTCTTACCATTACTATACAACATAGTTCTGGAAGTTTGAGCTGAAGCTATTAGGCAAGAGAAAAAGAAATCAAAGGCATACCAAAGGAGGAAGTCAAATTATTCCTGTTTGCAGGAGACATGTTTCTATATAAAGAGGAACCAAAGGACTCCACAAAGAGACTGTTGGGACTTCCAGAGGAGTTTGGTAAATTTGAAAGATATAAAATAGGGCAGCTCAATAGGCTAATCCTCCATCTGCAGCAGTCAGGATACTGGATTCTGTCCCGGTTGCCCCTCTTCCAGGCCAGCTCTCTGCTGTGGCCTGGGAGTGCAGTGGGGATGGCCCAAGTCCTTGGGCCCTGCACCCAATGGGAAACCAGGAGAAGCACCTGGCTCCTGCCTTTGGATCAGTGCGGTACAGTGGCCGCAGCACACTGGCCATGGCAGCCATTGGAGGGTGAACCAACGGTAAAGAAAGACCTTTCTCCCTGTCTCTCTCTTTTGAAGAGTCCTTGTATTCTATTTTAAAAATCTTGTAGGCTGGCACCACGGCTCAAGAGGCTAATCCTCCATCTGCGGTGCTGGCACACAGGGTTCTAGTCCCAGTCAGGGCACCGGATTCTGTCCTGGTTGCCCCTCTTCCAATCCAGCTCTCTGCTGTGGCCTGGGAGTGCAGTGGAGGATGGCCCAAGTGCTTGGGCCCTGTACCTGCATGGGAGACCAGGAGAAGCTCCTGGCTTCGGATTAGCACAGTGTGCCAGCCACAGCAGACATTGGAGGGTGAACCAATGGTAAAAAAAGACCTGTCTCTCTGTCTTTCTCTCTCTCACTGTCCACTCTGCCTGTCAAAAAAGAAAAAGAAAAAGAAAAAGAAAGAAAGATATAAAATCAACAAAAAAAATCATCAGCTTTTGTATACACAAACAATGCCATGGCTTAGAAGTAACTTGTAAGATCAGTCCCATTCACATTAGCTACAAAAAATGTGAATATCTTGGGATAAATGTAACCAAGGACATGAAAGACATATACAATGAAAATCACAAAACATAAGGAAAAGATTAGGAGGAGATACCAAAATAAAAAGGGAAAAATGTTCCATGTTCATGGGTTGGAATAATTAATAACATCAAAATGTCCATACTACCCAAAGCAATTTACAGATTCACTGTAATCCCAATCAAAAACCAGACATTTGTATCACAACTAGAAAAAGCACCCTAACATTCATATGGAATCACAAGAGACATTGAATAACTATAGCAATCCTAAACTATAAAAATAAAGCTGGAGGCATCAGAATACCAAATTTCAAGACATTACATGCAATTATAATCAAAACATCCCAGTATTGGCACAAGAATAGGTGTGTGGACCAATGGAACAAATTAGAAACCACGGAAATTAGCCCACACATCTAAAACCTACTAATCTTTGACAAATGAGCTAATATCACTCCCTAGAGAAAGGACAGTATCTTCAACAAATAATGTTAGGAGAATTGTATCTCTGCTTTGCAAAAATATGAAATAGCATCGCTATTTCACACCGTATAGAAAAATCAACTCACAAATCTATGATGTGATACCATAAAATTTCTAGGGGAAAACATAGGAGGAACACTGTAAGACATTGACATAGACATGAAAACCTAGAAGCACATGCAATAAATATAAAAGTATGAAAACCTAGAAGCATAGGCAATAAATATAAAAGTAGACAAATGGGATCACAACAAGCTAAAAAGTTTCTGTACTACAAAACAAACACTCAACAAAGAGGCAACCAACAGAATAGAAGAAAATAACTGAAAACTATACATCTGATAGGCCATTTTAATATCTGGCTGAAGAAACTCAACAACAATAATATAAGAAATCCAGTGAAGAAACGGGCTAAGAAATTAGTACAGCCATTGTGGAAAACAGTATGGAGATTCACAGAAATCTTAAAATAGATGTACCATATGACCCAGCCTTCCATTCATGGTAATGTACTCAAAGGAAATGACATCAAAGGAAAATGACACAAAGGAAATGACATGGCATATGAAAGGTTATCACAAGATTTTTTTTGACAGGCAGAGTGGACAGTGAGAGAGAGAAAGACAGAGACACAGGTCTTCTTTTACCATTGGTTCACCCTCCAATGTCTGCTGTGGCTGGCACACTGTGCTAATCCGAAGCCAGGAGCTTCTCCTGGTCTCCCATGCAGGTACAGGGCCCAAGCACTTGGGCCATCCTCCACTGCACTCCCAGGCCACAGCAGAGAGCTGGATTGGAAGAGGGGCAACCAGGACAGAATCCGGTGCCCTGACTGGGACTAGAACCCTGTGTGCCAGCACCGCAGATGGAGGATTAGCCTCTTGAGCCGTGGTGCCAGCCTACAAGATTTTTAAAATAGAATACAAGGACTCTTCAAAAGTTCATGCAAATGTATATTATGAAAAGAAAATGATGAAGGACTTCAAATTTTGTACCATAATAAATTTATCTTTTAATGCATTTTCACAAACTTTTTGAAATACTCTTATATTAATTCTAAATGGACTGGGGTAAGACAGCAATAGAACAATATTAAAAACACAAATAAATAAAGCTAAAATGTTATTAGAGAAAATAGTTCACAAAAAAGAAAAAAGGAATAAAAAGCAGTTGGAAAATAGGAAAATAGCAATATGTTAAATCCATGTACAATGATACATACTTTAAATTTAATTATCAAACACAGCAGTTAAAACTCAAAGAATAGATCCAGTGTTGTGGTGCTGTGGGTTAAGTTGCTGCCTACAATCATAACATCCAATACTGAAGAATTTGTTAGAGTCCTGGCTGATCTACTTCCAATCCAATTCTGTGCTAATGCACCTGCGAAAGCAGAGAAAGTTATTTGGCCATTTGATTCCTACGTAGAAGTTATGGATGGATGTCCATTCTCCTACCTTCAATCTGGCCTAGGCCTGGCTTTTGCAGACTTTTAGGGAGTAAAGTAGCAAATGAAAGATCACTTTCTCTTTGTGTCTCATTCTCTGCCTATCATTCTGCCTTTCGAATAAATAAATAAATCTTTAATAAATTAGAGATTGAAAGACTACATAAATATCAACAACCAACTATATAATTTCTATACTACATAAATACAACAACCTAGATGTGAAGAGCAAAATAATAAAGTAGTTATATTATAAAAACAGTAAGCATAAGTCACCTGATATGGCTATATCATTATCAGGCATAGAAGAGTTTAGATGAAGATAATTAGCAGAAATAGAAAAGGACATTCTATAATGACGAGCGAGTCAAAGATAAGGAGGTTGGAGAGATTACGAATGATTGACTAATGGATACTCAGTTATAAAGTGACATAAGAATCAGAAATTCTGGTGTTCTACTGCACAATAGCAGTCTATAAATAATTATGATGTCAAGTATATTTCTCTTAAAAAGCTAGAAGAAAAGATTTTGAATGTTTATCTTAAAGAGATGCTAAAAGTTTAAGGAGATAAACATGTTTATTCTGATTAAGTTTTATGCAGTATATACATCATACATTCAAATTTTATGTCAGTTAAAATAGACTCTTTAGAAAAGACATTTAAAAAATCTTGAATATGTATGGACCCAACAAAACTTCAAAACTAGAAATAAAAGGAAGCTTTCAGTTTTTTGATGAAGATTCAAACTGCTCAATGTAAGAAGGATAGTCTTTATAAGACATAGTGCAATAACAAAGAGACATCCGTAGGCAAAAATATGAAATTTACTTAATCTTCATGACATGCTTAAAAATTAATTCAAAAATTATTTATTTATTGAAGTTCAAATATAGAACAATGAAAATTTTAGACAATAGTGTAGGAGAACATCTTTTGAACTGAAGACCACTTTGCAAGTACTTATTATATATGGAAAAAAATGAGTGATCCATGGAATAATAAGTTGGAATTCATTATAATATTTTAAAAATGTTTCCATGAAAGACTATAAGAAAAATAAAAAGATAAATTGCAGCTCTACAAGAATGTTATGTGTTACTGCTAGATTGACATAATCCATGCCAAACTCTTTTGAAATAATTTAAGCCATACTTATACATTATGCACAATGAAGGGTACAATCAATGGCCTAATGTCATCTGAAGACTACATGGAATTCCATTCCCAAAACAACTTTGGGTTAAACACCCAGGAGACTTTTTGGATTTGGGTTTTTTTTCTTTTTGCTTTTATTATAATGTTAGAAAGCTTTGCTGAGTAGTACAGCTTTGAATGCTTATAACAAGTATATTTGCACATTCTTGACTGAGTGATTCACCCACAGAAAAAAGCATAATTTCCAGGAAAAGCTTAATTCTAGTTTTTGAATGATCCTCAGATTATGTCATTTTACTTCTTGAGTCAGCAATAGAAACTGCTTTTTCATTTCCAGTTCCTCCTCAGTGTAGTCCTGTTCTGCTTGCACTCATTAACTCATACCCTCTATTGCTTCCTTAAATGGAATTTTCTCTTTACTTTCTCATACCATGTACGTTGTATTTGCTTTTCCATAGTATCCTTTCAAGGTGTTTTATTTTACTCATTTTCTGCATACTTTTAGGGCTACCAAAAAAGAAATTTATTTGTTAAGTATTTTGTTAATGAGATTCTAGCCCTCAAGATTTCTTGCAGTTATATACCAACAGAAATAAGGAAAACCATAAAACAAAATAGATGGGTCACAGAAGAAAGGAAAAATTTGATTAAGCTCCTGGACTCTTCAGCTGTTCAACGGATATCATAGTGGCAGTGGCTCCACAGAACTGGATAGACTGTCAATCTGTCTAAATTACCATAAAGACAAACTCTTGTTTTAAAAAAAACAATTCAACAATCTTTCTAACTTTATGTAGTTTGACAAACATCACTATAACACCTTTTAACAAGGCTTGCAAATATTTTAGCATTATTAGTATTACTGACCTAATCATGAATCTTGATACCAACAGTTTGCCTTGAGTCTTCCTCATATGCATAGTCAATAGCTTAAATAGATATCAGTAATACAAACTTGAATAATATGAATGCAAAACATCGTCAAAATAGTACAAAATCTAAGAGACAGAATTACAAACGTCTATTTATAGGGAACAAAAATGAAAGGTAAAAGTTTCTCATTAATTTAAAATAAAGGTTTATTTATTTGATAGTTACATCGAGAGAAGTAGAAACAGAGGGAGAGAGAAAAAAAGTGAGAGAGAGAGATGGTCCCTCCACTGGTTCACTCTCCAAATGATCACAATGACCAGAGCTGGGGTGGTCTAAGCTAGGAGCCAGGAGCTTCTTCTGGGTCTCCCATGTGGGTAGGAGCCCAAGGACTCAGGCTGTCTTCTGCTTTCCCAAGCACATTAGCAGGGAGCTATATGAGAAAAGGAATAGCTGGTGCTTAAAGCAGTGCCCATATGGGATGCTGGCATCACACCCCAACACTGGCCTGGCATTAATCAATTTTTCAGCTGAAATCCAGAAAGGCACTTATCCTAATACAATTTATACCATCCTAACACAAAACATCTCATAAAATAAAGAGGTAGATTCTGAGATCAAAGAAGACATAGCATTATGAAAGAAAATAGAAAAAGTTGAAGAACCTTACACAGATTTTTCTTTAGCTTTCACAGATAGCAAACATTTTGATTAATCCCTAATAAATGGACAAAATTGCATTCATTTTTCATTTTTTCTATGTTTTTACACTTCTCCAACTTATTTATTGTTGTCTGATTGATTAAAATTTTATAGGCCTCAATGACAGTGTGGAGCTGAAAATAATATGTTTCAATCTATTCTTGTTAATTGAACTGGGTTAAAACATCACACATAAATGATGGCTCATCTACAAAGGCCCTAAGGGAAAAGAGCAACAAGTCATGATAAGTCCAAAACACCTGGTGAAAGTGGAAAGTTGTGAAAGTGGGAAGTTATGAAAGTGCTGGTGAAAAGGGTAAGAACATGAAAAACATAAATGAGTAAATTAACGTGGGACAAGTCCTCAAATCCTTGCAACTCAGGTTTAGGAAGTGTGTGTTTCTTCTTGAATCACTTAGAGATGATGAAAGGTCAAGAATGAATTGTCAAGTAAAAACAAGTTGATTTTTCATCGAGAGTATTGCATCTCCTCATACAACTGGGGATGACTCACTTGGCATACCTAATCATTGATTTGAAGGCAAAAGGAAATTGCTTCACTTCCCCGTCTACTTTCACTTTTACTGATGAGGAAAAGCCAATGTGATGAAACACAGGAATGGCATCATACTATTTGAATAACTCCGCTGGAAAGACAAGTACAGGAGCAATCCTGGGTTGCACAAAGAAGTTTCACACTGAAATTTAGGCTTGTTATACATGTGAAATGCTTAAAAATTTAGTAGGTGCTTGATTGGCAGCTGAGTGGGAATCTTGCTCAGGAATTGCTAAAAATAGCACTGGGGCATACCTTTGCAGGCTAGGACTCCACATGTTTTAGGATTGTCAGTTGCTTCTTTTGTTAAGTAGTGAATTTTGTCATTATAAAAAATTCAGTCTCAGAAATATTACAAATGATCTCTCACACTCTTCCCCACTCTTCCCACTCTCTGTCTCCCAGTTTATGTGCTCACAAGTTTGAAGTTCTATCACTATTTTGATGAATTTCTATGTATATGCTGATAACATGTTTCAGCCTGGCATCAACATTCTCAGGTGCATCCAAGTTTAAGGAGCTTTGTCTACACCACAGTGTACTTCCATTGCTGCTCCCTAGACTTTGCTCTCTTCTGGAGGGTATCACTTTTGAAATTTTATTTGGAATATATTTCCCTTATAAGAAGTAATAAATAATTATTATACATTTTTGTATTATGGTATTATGGATATTTATTTGTTCACATAATAGGAACAGAATTCATATATTTCATATACACAAAATAAGAACTTGATACTTCCCATTCTACCCTCCTTCCCTTTCTCCCATCTTCCTCTTCCTTCCTTTCTTATTTTTCTTCTAATTTTTGAAATAACATTTTCAATTTACTTTTTTAAAGATTTGTTTATTTATTTGAGAGGCAGATACAGACAGAGAGAGAGGGAGACAAAGACATGGGTTTTCCATCCACTGGATCACTCCCCAAATGACCTCAATGCAAGGAACAGGGTCAATCTGAAGCCAGGAACCAGGAACTTCATCTAGGCCTCCCATTTGGGTATAGGGGCCCAAGCATTTTGGACCACCTTCTGCAGCCTTCCCAGGCCATCAGCAGAGAGCTTGATCGGAAGAGAAGCAGCCAAGACACAAACCAGAGCCCATATGAGCAAGCAGGGCTTAACCTACTATGCAATAGTGCTGGCCCCTCCAATATACTTTATTATTTTTAAATATTTTATTTATTTATTTATTTGAGAGGTAGAGTTATACACAGTGAGAGGGAGAGACAGAGAGAGAGGTCTTCCATCCGCTGGTTCACTCCCCAAATGGTCGCAACCATTGGAACTGAACCAATCTGAAGCAAGGAGCCAGGAGCTCTCTGATGTGGGTGCAGGGCCATCTTCTACTGCTTTCTAAGGCCATAGCAGAGAGCTGAATCAGAAGTGGAGCAGCCAGGACTTGAACCGGTGAACATATGGGATGCTGGTACTGCAGTCAGAGGATTAACCCACTGCACCACAGAGCCAGCCTTCCAATATACTTTATAATCACAAGCTTACTACTTTACAAAATAAGAAATTCAACAAGTATTTAGTAGAGAAACCACTGTTCCTTAGGAGTATAGACAAGAGCTATAAACCATAATGAAATCTCAAAATGTCAATTTAAGTCATATACATGACATTTTTTGTATTCTATGTATTAGTTAAAATGAGAAAACATAATATTTGTTTTGAGGACTGGCTAAATTCTCTAAGCATAATGATCTCCAATTGCATTCATTTATTTTGCAAAAGACAACATTTCATTTTTTTTTGGCTGAGTAGAATTCAATTGTGTGTATGTATAACATTTATCTTTATCCAGTCATCAGTTAATGAACACCTGGGCTCATTCCATATCTTAATTATTGTGAATTGAGCTACTAGAAATATAGAGATACATATAACTCTTTCATTTATTGATTTCATTTACTTTGGTTAAATTCCTAGGAATGAAATGACTGGGTCATATCACTGGGTCATATGGTACATTTATTTTCAGATTTTTGTGAATCTCCATACTATCTTTTATAAGAGTTGTACTAGTTAACATTACCACCAACAATGTATTAGAGTAACTTTTTTCCATATCCTTACCAGAAATTATATTTTTTGATTTCTGTGTGATAGCCATTCTAGCTGAAATGAGATGAAATCTCATTGTGATTTTGATTTGCATTACTCTGATGGCTAGTGATCCTGGGTATCTTTTATTGTGTCATTGGCATTTTAATTTTTTTTTGTATTTATGTTATCCTTTGAAAAATGCCTGATCTTGTCCTTTACCCATTTCTTCACTGTATCCTTTATTTTGCCATTGCTGAATTTCTTAAGTTCCTTATACATTCTGGACATTAATCCTTTATTAGATGTATAATTTGCAAATGTTTCTGCCATTGTGTTGGTTGCCTCTTCATTTTGTTGAATGTTTTCTTTGCAGTGCAGAAACTTCTTAGCTTGATGTAATTTCATTTGTCTATTTTTGTATTTATTACCTGTGCCTCTGGGTTCTTAGCCAAGAAGTCCTTATATAGGACAATGTCTTGCAGTGTTTTTTAATGTTTTCCTCAAGCAATTTTAGTTTTCCAGGTTTTTGGTTTAGGTCCTTTATCCATTATGAGTTGATTTTTGTGTAAGGTTAAGATTAGGGTATTGTATCATGAAAACAAAACTTCCATGTTCATGGATCGGAAGAATTAATATCATCAAAATGTACATATTACCCAAGTAATGGACAGATTCAATGTGATCCTAATCAAAATACCATTTTTTATTTCTATATCTTTTCTTGATGTTTTGGAAATTTCGTTATAGAGAGCTTTCATGTTCTTGGTTAAATTTAACCCAATATATTTAAATATATTTGTAGCTATTGTGAATGCTTCTAACCTTACAAGTTCTTTTTCAGCCATTGCATTTTTTGTGTATGCAAAGGCTACTGATTTTTGTGTGTTGGTTTCATATTCTGCAACTTTGCTAAACTATCTTACCTGTTTCAAAGTCTCTTAGTGGAGTCGTTTGGTTCCACTATTTTGGGTCCTGTAATCTGCAAACAGGGATAATTTGACTTCCTTCTTTCCCATTGGTATCTCTTTGATATCTTTCACTTGCCTAAGAGCTCTGACGTACACTTTCATTTTTTCTTTTTTTTTAAGCATTTATTTAGTGAATATAATTTCCAAAGTACATTTTATGGATTACAATGACTCTCCCCCACCCATAACTACCCTCCCAACCACACACCACCCATATCCCACTCCCTCTCCCATTCCATTCACATCAAGATTCATTTACAATTCTCTTTATATACAGAAGATCAATTTAGCATATATTAAGTAAAGCTTTCAACAGTTTGCACCCACACAGAACATAAAGTGCAAAATATTGTTTGAGTACTAGTTATAGCATTAATTCACAATGTACAACCAATTAAGGACAGAGATCCTACGTGAGGAGTCAGTGCATAGTGACTCTTGTTGTTGACTTAACAATTTGACGCTCTTGTTTATGAGGTCAGGAATCACCCTAGCTCTTGTCATGAGTTGCCAAGGCTATGGAAGCCTTTTGAGTTCATCAACTCCAATCTTATTTAGACAAGGTCATAGTCAAATTGGAAGTTCTCTCCTCCCTTCAGAGAAGGGTACCTCCTTCATTGATGACCCATTCTTTCCACTGGGATCTCACTTGCAGAGAACTTTCATATAGGCTTTTTTTTTCAGAGTGAAAGCTTTACTTAATATATGATAAATTGATCTTCTGTATTTAAAGAGAATTGAAAATGAATCTTGATGTGAATGAAAGGGGAAAGGGAGTGGGAGAGGGGAGGGCTGCTGGTTGGAGGGAAGTTATGTGGGGGGGAAGCCATTGTAATCCATAAGCTGTACTTTGGAAATTTATATTCATTAAATAAATGTTAAAAAAAATAACTCTCCTAACATCTGTCTCTCTATCTCTACTGTCTAACTCTGCCTGTCAAAAAAAAAAAAAAAACTCTCCCAACAAAGAAAAGCCCAGGATCAGACAGCTTCACTGTTGAATTCTATCAGACATTTAAAGAAGAATTAATTTCAATTCTCCTCGATATTTAAAATAATTGAAAGGAAGGGAATCCTGGCAAACTCTTTCTATGAAGCCTGAATCACCTTAATCCCTAAATGAGAAAAAGATACAACAGAGAAATGGAACTATATTGGATATCTCTGGTGAACATAGATGTGAAAATTCTCACAAAATATTAGCTAAGCAAATCCCTTAACACATCAGAAAGATCATTTACCCAGACCAAGTGGAATTTATCCCTGGTATACAAGGATGGTTCAACATTCACAAATCACAGATGAAAAACATTTGATTATCTCAATATATGCAGAGAAAGAATTTGATAAAATACAACATTCTTTCATGATGAAAACCTTCAGCAAATTGGGTATACAAGGAACATTCCTCAACACAATTCAGGCAATTTATGACAAACCTACGTCCAGCATCTTATTGAATGGGGAAAAGCTGGAAGCATTTCCCCTAAGATCAGGAACCAGATAAGTATACCCACTCTCACCATTGCTGTTTTAATATAGTCCTGGAAGTTTTAGCCATATCCATTAGCAAGAAAAAAAAATCAAAGTGATACAAATTGTAAAGGAGAGAGTCAAACTATCCCTATTTGCAGATGACATGATTCTATATATAGGGAGTCTAAAAGACACCATTGAGAGACTATTGACATTTGGTAAAGTGTCAGGATGTAAAATCAACATACAAAAATCAACAACTTTGCTAGACTCAAACAATGCCATGGCTGAGAAACATCTTTTAAGATGAATCCATTTGTAATAGCTACAAAAAAAATTAAATACCTTGGAATAAATTTAACAAAAGATGACAAAGACCTGTAAGATGAAAATTACAAAACATCAAAGAAACAAATAAAACACACTAAAAATGGAAAAAACTTCCATATTCATGGATTGGAAGAATTAATGTCATCAAAATATCCATACTACCAAAAACAATTTATAGATTCAATGTGATAACAATCAAAATACCAAGGATATTGTTCTCAGATATAAGAAAAAATGCTGAAATTCATTTAGAAACACTGGAGACATCAAATAGCTAAAGCAATCTTATACAACAAAACCAAAGCGAGAGGCATTACAACATCAGATTTCAAGACATACTACATGGCAGTTATAATCAAAACAGCCTGGTATTGGCACAAAAACAGAGGGATGGACTAATGGAACAGAATAGGAACTCCAGAAGTCAAACCACACATCTACAACCAACTTATCTTTGACAAAGGAACTAAAATCAATCCCTGGACCAAGAATAATATCTTCAACAAATGGTGCTAGGAAAACCGGATCTCTGAATGCAGAGTGTGAAACTAGACCCCTACCTTACACCTTACATAAAAATCCACTCAAAATGTATCAAAGATTTAAATCTACAACCCAAAACTGCCAAATTACTGGAGAACATTGGGTAAATTCTGCAAGATATTAGCATAGGTAAAGACTCCTTAGAAAAGATCCCAGAAACACAGGTAATCAAAGCCCAAATTGACAAATGGGATTACATCAAACTGAGAAGCTTCTGCACTTCAAAAGAAACATTCAGTAAAGTGAAGAGATAACCAACAGAATGGGAGAAAATCTTTGCAAACTATGCAGCTGATAAAGGGTTGATATACAGAATTTATAAAGAGATCAAGAAATTCAGCAACAACAAAATAAATAATCTAGTTAAGATATGGGCAGAAGACTTGAAGAGGTATTTTTCAAGGGAGGAAATTCAATTGACCAATAGACATTTGAGAAAATGTTCTGGATCACTAGCTATCAGGGAAATGCAAATCAAAACTACAGTGAGGTTTCATCTCACTCCAGTTCGAATGGTTGTCACAAAAATCAAGATCAACAAATGCTGGCAAGGATGTGGGAAAAAAAGTATCCTAATCCACAGTTGGTGAGAATGTAAACTTATGCAGCCCTGGTAGAAGAGACAGTATGGAGATAGCTCAGAAATCTGAATATAGACCTACCATATAATTTAGCCATCTCACTTCCAAGAAAAGTGATGGATGCTCTTTAAGTTTTCCTTGTCCTTCTCTTCCTCTATTTTTATTCTTAATGATGACTGGTTCTAGGAAGACTTCCCAGGAAAGACTGAAACTTATTTCCTGGTACCATAACTCATACATGAGTAAATCAATGACCCCCTATGCCCTTTTCTGACCCTTATATGCTAGCCGATGACAAAATTATTGGTTTATTAAGGAATTACAGCCAGATCACATTAGTGTTAAGTCTAAGTCTATGCATGTAAGATGATGTAATAAAGCAACTTATTATTCCTACAATATACCTCATTTTCTGGAAATTTTCATTGATTGTTGGGAAGTATGGATTATTTTGATGACCACCTCCATTTTTCCTTCTTTGTAAAATCATCTCATTTCAGTATAGTACTCTCAACTAAAACTTCTCTGAGAACCATATCCAGATCAAGCAGCCAAAAATGAGCATTTCCTGTGCAACTAATACTGGTAAATGCTACCAAGACTCAGACATTGTATCCTGGACTGCTGCTGCACTAGCCAGAGATATGGCCATGATTGATTATCTCATAACCACGGAAGCATCATTCATAGGATGATGCTGTTAAACTACACAATTTTGCACCTTTCTACTTTAAATACTATATAAACTGATATAGTATCATTTTGTCCAAAAATTTTAGTTTTCAAAACAATATAATTTAACAAAATAATTAACCCTTTTTGTAATTTAAGGCTAATAAAAGAATACTGAAATGTCCAAGATATGGATAACCATGTGTTCCTGCCACCCATGTGGGAGATCTTGCTTGAGTTCTCAGCTCCTTGTTTGGGCCAGGCTCTAGTTATGACTCTTGTAGGCATTTGGGATAGGCTCAACCAGCAGATGAGAGATCTCAGTCTGTCTCCCTCTGTGCTTCTTTGTGTGTGTGTGAGTGTGTGTGTGAGTGTGTGTGTGTTTGTCTATGTCTCTCTAATATAATTCCAGAGTAAACAAGAAATCATTTGAAATAAAAATTGTCCTGAGAGTCCTGGTTCCCTGCTTTATGATTGTTACCAACACAAGGCTGGACAAATGGCTCCTGGGATTTCTATTAGGCCTCTTTGTTTCCTGTGTAAATAGTTGAACCATTTTAGTTATAGAAACCTAATCCAAACTAGCTTATTTGCTGCTGATGATGAGGAGGAGGAGGAGAAGGAGGAGGATGTAATTTATCACATCGCATAATTGAGAAGCATATAGGTAGAGTTAGTTGGGTAGGCCAACTCCAGAAACTTAAATGTTATTTTCAGGATTTCCTCTCTCTCTCTCTCTCTCTAACCTCTCTCAGGATTTCCTCTCTCTCTCTCTCTCTCTCTCTCTCTCTCTCTCTCTCTCTCTCTCTCTCATACACACACACACACACACACACACACACAGAAAGAGGCAGCCCATCCCCCAGCAGTTTTCACCAGCACCTAAAGTACAGCCCATTATTTAGCAAGGCCATCAGAGAAACAGTTTAATATTTTTTAATACATATATACATACAAGGATAAAATCCCTGGAATTCTGTTGTTTGAGCAATGTGGAGCCTGTGCAACATAGAACACAGCATTACCCCTTAAATAAGGACTTGGTGGGTACAGCTATCTCTACCTCAACTGCATACACTGAACCTGGGAAAGGCAAACATCTCCGAAAGAACAATCTTGGTAGGAGAAGAGAGAGATGTGTTGTAAAATAGAAAACCAAATAGGATCTCCACTAGGCTTGTGTCCAATCACATTTGACTAGTATAATATCCTCGAGCTATGACAACTCCCAAACCTGGGAAAATATTGGGTAGACTGCAGATAGTTACTAAGACTGTAACACTATGTTCTATAATTTAGAATTTTCAGTTGAATGCCTTTGGATGCATCCCTTAGAAAGAGCAGCTTAATTCTGTACCTGCCCAAAGAGCTCTGTATGGGCCTGTTGTGACCTTTCCGTAGAAATGTTGGTGACTGAACAGATACCAGCCACCAGGGTAGATTACTAGAGGCTGGAGACCTTCAAGGCAGGAAGAGCTATTAGTATAATAGAGTTGTGGCATGGAGCTCACTGTTGGGAAACATTTCAAAGAAGAGCCATTGCAGATGGGAGCAGCTGTTAGGAACCAGTGCCAGAAACCACTTCCAAAAGCAATTGCCAAAGAGAACTTCTGGGAATCCACTTTGGAGCATACAGTGTTGCCAATGATTATAGCCTTCTTTATCACACTATCACAAGGTATCACAAAGGTCTGGCATTGTTGTTCCTCCTCAATTCTACATATCTATGTGTAATCTGTATCTAAACCCATGTCAATATTGATATATAGACAGATCTCAGTACTCTATCAATATTATTATGCACTCTGCCCCCACAGGAAATATTCAAATAATTTATTCATTTCCTAACTCAATTAATACTTATTTAACCTGTATTTGCAAAGAATAAAATTAAAAATTTAAACTTCATATTTTTTAAACTTTTATTTAGAATATAAATTTCCAAGGTACAACTTATGGATTACAATGGCTTCCCCCCCATTCTTTCCCTCTCCCTCTGCAACCCCCCCTCCTTACCTGCTCCCTCTCCCCTTTCATTAGTATCCAGATTCATTTTCAATTCTCTTTGTATACAGGAGATCAATTTAGTATGTGTAAAGTAAAGATTTCGACCATTTGCCCTCATATAGCAACACAAAGTGAAATATACTATTTGAGTACTCGTTATAGCATTGAATCACAAATCACATTGTACAGCCCATTAAGGACAGAGATTTTTTTTTTGAAATTGATTAATTTTTTATGCAATTTCCAATATAACACTGAGTTTTTTTTCATTTTGATTACCTTTATATACAGAAGATCGATTCAGTATGTATTAAGTAAAGATTTCATCAGTTTGCACCCACACAGAAACACAAGGTGTAAAAATACTGTTTCAGTACTAGTTACAGCATTACTTAACATTGGACAACATTTTTTTTTATTTTTTTTATTTTTTTTTATTTTTGACAGGCAGAGTGGACAGTGAGAGAGAGAGAGAGACAGACAGAAAGGTCTTCCTTTTGCCGTTGGTTCACCCTCCAATGGCCGCCGCGGACGGCGTGCTGTGGCCGGCGCACCGCGCTCCTCTGATGGCAGGAGCCAGGAGCCAGGTGCTTTTCCTGGTCTCCCCATGGGGTGCAGGGCCCAAGCACCTGGGCCATCCTCCACTGCACTCCCGGGCCACAGCAGAGGGCTGGCCTGGAAGAGGGACAACCGGGACAGAATCCGGCGCCCTGACCGGGACTAGAACCCGGTGTGCCGGCGCCGCAAGGCGGAGGATTAGCCTGTTGAGCCACGGCGCCGGCCACATTGGACAACATATTAAGGACAGATCCCTCATGGGACATAAGTACACAGTGACTCCTGATGTTGATTTAACAATTTGACACTCTTGTTTATGGCGTCAGGAATCTCCCTAGGCTCTAGTTATAAACTTCATACTTCTGATGTGATTGCTGCCTAAGGTGTGGTTGGAAGAAGTATGATATGTCAATAAATGTTTAGAATATAATATGTGTCAATGTTTCATTTCTACAGTGAAGCGCCTCTGGTAACTGCTGTTATACAGAGAAAATATTTGTTTTGTTTACATTTTTGAGGGTTCAAATGGTTGGCGCTGTGAAATAGTATGTTAAGCCTCCACCTTCAGTGTCAGCACCCCATATGGGCACTGTTTCATGTCCCAGCTGCTCCACTTCTGATCCAGCTCTCTGCTATGGCCTGGGAAAACAGTACACCCTGCACCACGTGGGAGACCTGGAGAAGCTCCAGGCTTCTGGCTTCAAACTCTGGCTTCTGGCTGCTGCAGCCATTTGGCTTGTGAACTAGCAGATGGAAGACCTCTCTCTCTCTCCCTCTCTCTCTCTCTCTCTCTCTCTCTCTTCTCTCTCTCTCTCTCTCACTCTCTCTCTGCCTCTGCATCTCTGTAACTGCCTTTCAAATAAACAAATATATCTTGAAAGAAAGAAAGAAAGAGAGAGAGAGAGAGAGAATAAAAACAGTGGCAAAACATTATCTGGGGAGTGCAAGGGAAGGACAGAAATTTTGCCTGAAGGACTTGAACAGGGCTGTGCTGATACATCACATTTCATCTGGATCTTACTAAAAAGGAAGCCTAGAAATTCTAATAGAAACATAAAGCTGATATAAAACTGGAAACGAGGCTTCCTTTTCTGAAGTGTCACAGAGCAAAAGATAGTTTCATATATTCCAACTTAATTGAAGAAATAAGATACCCAACTCTCAAAATTGTATACACTAAATGTCAGAGAATGTTTTAAAAATATATTTCATAAAACAAAAATGGAACATGCTTGCTACATATGTTATAAGAATTATCAGTTTCTTCTTATATGCCTACACAATATGAGGCGGAGGATTAGCCTGTTGAGCCACGGCGCCGGCCATGAGTTCTTTCTTAGTTAAGGAGGAATAAATTTGTTTCCTGAAATATTTTTTTCAGTTTCATAAAATGATGACAAATGTCTTATTATTTCTTTATTCTCAGACATATAAAGACAAGATGTAACCTGTAGTCATCCTGATGCAACAGGAAATCATTATATTTAATGAAATAAGCCAGTCCCACAAAGAAGAATACAATATGTTCTCTCTGATCTGTGGTAAGTAATAGAGTACCTAAAAGGTAATCTATAGAAGTGAAATTTACTGGAGGAACCTGGAAAACATCGTGCTGGGTGAATTAAGCCAGTCCCAAAGAGACAAATATCATTTGTTTTCCCTGATCGGCAACGACTAACTGAGCACCAAAGGGGAAACCTGTTGAAGTGAAATGGACACTATGAGAAACAGTGACTTGATCAGTTCTTGTCCTGACTGTTAATGTACAATGTAATTCTTTATCCATTTTAGTATTTTTTTTGTTCTAATACTAGTGGTTGAACTCTGTAATTAACACACAATTATTCTTAGGTGTTGAAATTTTAACTGAAAAGTGATCCCTGTGAAATATAAGAGCAGGAAAAAGGGAGGGAAGATATGTACAATTTAGGGCATACTCAATTGGACTTGCCCCAAATGATGGAGTTAGAAATGTGCCAGGGGATTCCAATACAATCCCATCAAGGTGGAATGTACCATGGCCATCTCACTAGTCCAAGTGATCATCTTCACTTCACAATTGATCACACTGATAGGTCTAAGAGTCAAAGGGGTCACACAAACAAGACTAGTGTCTGCTAATACTAACTGATAGAATGAAAAAGGGAGAGAATGATCCAACATGGGAAGTGGGAGACACAGCAGACTCATAGAATAGCAGATGCCCTAAATAACACTCTGGCCTCAGAATCAGCCCTTAAGGCATTCGGATCTGGCTCAGGAGCCCATGAGAGTATTTCAGGCATGGAAACCAAGACGCTCTGGAAGGAAAAATAAAAAAGAAGACCTAAATGAAAGATCTCTGCGAGTGAGATCCCAGTGGAAAGAACAGGGCCATGAAAGAAGAAGGTACCTTTCTCTGAAGGGAGGAGAGAACTTCCACTTTGACTAAGACCCTGTCAGAACAAGATCGAAGTCGGCGAACCCTAAAGGCTTCCATAGGCTTGGCAACTCATGACTAGAGCCTAGGGAGATTACTGACGCCACAAACAAGAGTGTCAAATTGTTAAATCAACAACAAGAGTCACTGTGTACTTACTTCTCATGTGGGATCTGTCCTTAATGTGTTGTCCAATGTGAAGTAATGCTATAACTGGTACTGAAACAGTATTTTTACACCTTGTGTTTCTGTGTGGGTGCAAACTGATGAAATCTTTACTTAGTATATACTGAATCAATCTTCTGTATATAAAGATAATTGAAAATGAAAAAAAAACTTGGTGTTAAATTGGAAATTGCATAGAAAATTAATCATTTTAAAAAAAAATATCATGTAGGATCTCTGTCCTTAATGTGCTGCACATTGTGATTTAATGCTATAACTAGTACTCCAACAGTATTTTTCACTTTGTGTTGCTATGTGAGGGTAAACGGTTGAAATCTTTACTTAATATATACTAAACTGATCTTCTGTATATAAAGAGAATTTAAAATGAATCTTGATGTGAATGGAAGGGGAAAGGGAGTGGGAAAGGGGGGAGGGTTGCGGGTGGGAGGGAAGTTATGGGTTGGGGGAGCCATTGTAATCCATAAACTGTACCTTGGAAATTTATATTCTAAATAAAAGTTAAAAAAAAAAAGAAGTGAAATTTACACTTTTAGATGCAATGATTTTGAACAGCTCTTATCTTGACTTTTGGAGAACAATGTGGTTTTTTGTTTGTTTTTGTTTTACTGTTTTTCCTTCATATTATTTGTTGAACTCTATTTAGTGTAGGGTTAATCTTATGAGTATAAAATTAACTGAAAATAGATCTTCACAAAAGTAAGAATGGGAATGGGGGGAGGAGTAGGAAGGGTAGGAGTATGAGTGGAAGGAGGTAGAGTGGGAAGAATCACTATCTTCCTAAATTTTTATATATGAAATGCATGAAGTTTGTATTCTTTAAATATATTTTTTTAAAAAGTCATCCTGAAACATTTAGTGACTCAAGTCAACAAAGAAACAAAGACACCAGATAACCATCTGCCAACTCATTCTCCTACAGAACAAGTAGTCATTTAAAAAAAAGTTTCTGAGTAATATGTATACTTGAATGACAGATGAGTATATAAAGCTGATTTGGAATAGGAGGCGGAGCAGATTAAACTGCTGCCTGTAGCACTGACATCCTATATGGGTACCGGTTTGTGTCCTATTTGCTCCAATTCTTATCCAACTCTCCGCTAATGCACTTGGGAAAGCAACAGAAGATGGTCCAAGTCCTTGGACCCTTGCACCCTCATGGGAGACCTGGAGGAAGCTCCTGGCTCCTGGCTTCAGATAGGCCCAGCCCTGGCCATTGTGACCATTTGGGAAGTGAACCAGCAGATAGAAGATCTTTCTCTTTCTCTCTCTCTCTCTCTCTCTCTCTCTCTCTCTCTCTCTCTCTGTAAACCTTCCTTTCAAATAAATAAAATAAACTGTTAAAAATAAAAGAAAATATGGTTTATACATATACTCAATGAATCACTGTTCAGCCATAAAAGGAATTAAATTCTGGCATTTGCAAAAAAATGGATTGAACTTGAGGTCACTTTATTAAGTTAAACAAACCATATTCAGAAATACAAATATCAGATGTTCTCTATCATATGTGGAAATTAAAAAAAAAAAAAGTTGACCTTAGCTTATAATAGTGATTACTAGAGGCTAGAAATAGAATAAGGAGTAGAAGGAGGTTTGAAAATGCAAACAAAATGCAATCAGGCAGAAGTGAATTCCATACCATCTTCCCTGATAGTTTATAATCCTTTCAATAGCCCATCAATTTTTTCCAGTTGATGTCCAAATTCATAAAGTTTTCTTATTTCTAAGTGGGTCCTTCCAAAACACCAAAGAAATTATGGAGACAGACTCCCATCCCACTTCTAAGTGCTTCTTTTAATAACATAAAATAAGACACAATTATTATCAAGTAGTTGATACAAGAGGAGTTGATAGGAAACCTACCAACTTGGTCTTGAGCTTTACCTGACAGTTTATCTGTTTTAATAGAGTAAGTTATGAATTAATAATGGCAGAGATGACATAACAGCTTCTAGTTCTCATTACATTTCCCATTTTTATATTAGTGTTACAACCTAAAACTATGCTCTTGAATAATCTTTACTTCTTATTTAGTATCAAATATCTATTAGGTAGAAATGAGAAGCAGAAGTCAAGAAGTCTCATGACAATGATCATGGGGATAAAAATATAAGTGGAGATTCAGCCCAAGTATCATTGGCTAGTGTGCTGTGTGTTACTGGATAAAGGATGAGGCTTTCTAAACCTGAGCTCCAAATCTATAAATGGGAATTATGATCCTTTCATTTGTACCTCTTAAGAAAATTAGAGGGGGCCTGCGCTGTGGCGCAGTGGGTTAAAGCCCTGGCCTGAAGCACAGGCATCCCATATGGGTGCCAGTTCGAGTCCCAGCTGCTCCTCTTCTGATCCAGCTCTCTGCTGTGGCCTGGGAAAACAGTAGAAGATGGCCCAAGTCCTTGGGCCCCTGCACCCACATGGGAAACCTGAAAGAAGCTCCTGGCTCTTGGGTTCGGATCAGCACAGCTCCAGCGGTTGCAGCCATCTGGGGAGTGAAAAGCAGACGGAAGACCTCTCTCTCTCTCTCTCTCTCTCTCTCTCTCTCTCTCTACCTTTCTTTCTGTAACTCTGTCTTTAAAATAAATAAAATAAATCTTTAAAAAAAAAGAATTAGAGGGGCCAGCACTACGGTGTAGCGGGGAAAGCTGCCTCCTGTATTGCTGGCATCCCATATGGGCATCGGTTCAAGTCGCAGCTGCTCCACTTCCAATCCAGCTCTCTGCTATGGTCTTGGAAAGCAGTAGAAGATGGCCCAAGTGCTTGGGCCCCTGCACCCATGTAGGAGACCCAGAGGAAGTTTCTGGCTCCTGGCTTCGGATCTGCACAGCTCTGTTACAGCCATCCAGGAAGTGAACCAGTGGATGAAAGACCTCTCTCTCTCTCTCTCTCTCTCTCTCTTTCTCTGCCTCTACTCTCTTTGTGTAACTCTGACTTTCAAATAAATAAAATAATTGGAAAAAGAAGAAGATCCTCCAGGGTCGGCACTGTTGCATAGTGGGTAAAGCTGCCACCTGCAGTCCCAGCATCCTATATGGGCACCAATTTGAGTCTTGGTTGCTCTGCTTCTGATCCAGCTCTCTGTTGTGACCTCGGAAAGCAGTAGAAGATGGCCTAAGTCCTTGGGCCCCTGCACCCACATGGGAGACTCAGAATAAGCTCTTGGCCCCTGGCTTGGGATCATCCCAGCTCTGGCCATTGCAGCCAACTGGGGAGTGAACCAGTGGATGGAAGTCCTCTCTCTCTCTCTCTCTCTCTCTCTCTCTCTCTTCCTCTCTTTCTCTCTCTGTGTAACTCTGACAGAAGAAAGAAAGAAAGAAAGAAAGAAAGAAAGAAAGAAAGAAAGAAAGAAAGAAAGAAAGAAAGAAAGGAAGGAAGGAAGGAAGGAAGAAAGGCAGAGGAAGGAAGGAAGGAAGGAAGGAAGGAAGGAAGGAAGGAAGGAAGGAAGGAAGGAAGGAAGATTCCCCAAAGCCCTTAGGGTTTCTAACAGACCTGCTGGCATTTTCAGGGCATCATTGTAATGACAAGGTGACTACCCCACCCACCCCACCCCGCTGGGCAACTTGAAACCTCACTGAACATGTGGGCCACCCTAGAATTTCTTCTAGCTGATAATCTCCCT